>PVHP010039929.1:0-16123 GCA_004024765.1 Zapus hudsonius | reverse complement strand
GACTAATAATTGTGCTTGTATTTTTCAGGATGCAGCGAGAGAGCTGGGGCCCATCTAACCCTACCAATCAACTGTAGGCTGATACCTGAGATTCTGGCAAGAGAGGAGCCACCACAGTCTTAACATGGAGGATCCATATGGAATCCCGCAGAGAAGGACGGGAGGAACGAGGGACCCACAGCCACAGACATTCAGTCTACACAGGATAAGCCAGTGAGACAGAAACCAACGATCTTCGACACAAAGACCCCTAAACTCACGATCTTAAAGCAGCCTTAATACTCATCCACCACGACTCAGGGAACTATGCGGAAGAGGGGGCAGAAAGATTGTAAGAGCTGTGGTGGGGGAGACTATCCAGAGGCATGGCACCCTTCAGTAACAACACACTTGGGCCAGGAGGACCGGGCTGATTACTAGGCTATCCAGGGTCCCCTGCCACAAGGACTGATCCAGATGGCCCACGGAGGAGGATATCCAGCTGATTGGGGATAGGGAGGGGGGGGCATTGGGGAATTGGGGATAACAACTCATTGTTTGCCCAATGAATAATGTAACTCATTATGGACAATAAATATATATTTAAAGAAAAAAAAGAACTAAAATTTCTAAAATTACTTTCCAAAACAATTGATTCAAAGCAGGCACTTAGAAGAACTATAGCCTGTTTTGCCCCATCAATCCAAATTCAGTGTAATACTGTTTCAAGACTATTATTAAATAACTTGAGGATTAATTAGCATAAATATTTTCTTTTGTGTTTTTGACCCAATAATTTTCAACTTGGATAGTTTTAAAATATACTGCCAATTAATAGAAATCTAAAATGGGGGCTATCTTCTGGGAGACAGTTCAGAAGTTAAGGTTCCTGCTTGAAATCTAAAGTGAGATTATACTTTAATGCATTCATTACTCTACTGCTACTCTGCCCATTAAGTGTATTTCTTTTTAAAAACATTAATTCACTTATTTATTTATCTGTCTGTCTTCTATCTCTCTCTGCTTGCAAATAAAATTTTTTTTTAAAAAAATTAAGAATACCTGAGTTTTATCCCCAGCACTCGCATAAAAATTGAATGTGGTACATGTGACTATTATCCCAGCACTGGGAAGGCAGAGACAAGAGGATACAGGGCTTACTGGCTGGCCAGTCTAGACATTGTGTCCATACACATGTGCACATACATGATTACATGCATACACCTATGCATCCACATACATACATAGCACACACATACAAAAAAAACTGTGTAATTGTGGGAAAAGAGTAAGAATCGGCATAATAAATGGAAGAGTGAGAAAGAAAAGAAGCAAAGCTGAAATCAGAGTATGTCAGAGAAGCCAAGAATGAGGAATGTCCAATCAAGAGAGGATGCTGTGCTATCTCAACAGTAATATGAGCCTAAGTGAGATCTGCCTAGGGAAGCAGAAGGCCCTACAGGCCTTTCCATAAAAGGGGGGCAGGAGAATGAGGTCACTATAGTTATCTATGTACACAAGGATGCTTCAGCCAACTCTAGGAAACACTGTGAACCAGTGATTAGTTCCAAATACTGACCATGGTCATGGCCAAGTTATGCTCTGGTGTCCCTACATGAATGTGTGGCACCATCTTCCCTGACTATAAAGCTATAAGATGTGACTGACCGCAGCTGATTTCACAAATCAAGTAGTAAATTAGAAATGAACAAACCTCATCCAACTCAAGCTTTTAAAAACCCCAGATTCCGGAGGCTGTGAAAGGCAGTTGAAAGCCCTTGCTTACAAAGCCTGAGGAACTGAGTTTGATCCTCCCCAACCATCATGTAAAGCCTGATGCAATGGCACATACACCTGTAATCCCCAGAATCCTGCAACAATGGGAGGTGGAGCCAGGAGAAGGGGAAGTTCTGGTGTCACTAGTCTGGCATTTGTTGGTGGAGGCACGAGATTCTGCCGCAAGGTGGAAGAGGAGCACAGACACCTCAAGGACTTTCTCTGACCTCTACGAGCATGTTGTAGCATGTACATGCCCATACCCATACACACATGTACATATTGCTTACACATATGCAAATAAATAAACTTTTAAGAATTAATGCAGATTCCAACTTCTCTGGAAATACTGGCCCCATGTTAGTGTCCTTTGCAAGAAACATGAGTCCTCTAGTACATTTCAGCACCCGCTGGACACCTCAAAGTCCTCATAAAACCTCACTTTATTCATTCCTGAATAAAGTACCCAGCCCAGATGGCTCTAAGGTCTCAATGTTACAAACTCTGAGACTTGACATTCATTTACAAAGAAAACAGACAAGAACTTGAGTTTTTAAGCTGTGATAGCCACAGAAAAAAAAGTGGCAGAATCCTGCCACTTGCAGGTCTGTGGATGAACTGGAGAGCAAAATCATGCAGGAATGCCTGGTCATACAGGCATACAGGAAGAAAATGCTGCCTGGTCTCAAGAACATGTGCATGCTGTAAAGTTGATCTTATGAATGTTGAAAGTTAAGCATTCGTTACCAGTGCCTCATTAAGATGCAGAAGAGCGGTAAGGACAGAAGAGCGAGGGGCACGGGGGTACAGCTGGATGGGGGGAAGCTTCAATGTTCTCTAACACAATAGGATAACAAGTGGTTGGCAACAAGGGGCTAGCGGGATTGGATGTTCTCAATACAAGGAAATGTTAAGTGTCTAAGGTGACAGGTATGCCCACAACCTGTCCTGATGCTCAAGCCTCATGTACCTGCTCTTCAGCATCACAGTGTACCTCATAAGCATGTATCTGTGCTAACAAAAATTGAAATATATTTTAAAGGAAATGGAATAATTACCTATTCATTACTAATAGGATAAGGTGTAGATCTCCAAGCCAGTTAGCAGAATTTGCTTCGGGTCCTCCAACACCAGCTGTCTAGATGAGCTGTGGCCTCTGCTGATGCCAAAACCCCTGGGTTTCCCCCAGCCAGGTGCTGGTTAATTACTGCCTTTAGAGGAAGGAGAAACAACCTGTGCACAAACACACAGAAGGGGCAGCTCTCTAGGATTCAGAAAAGTATACAAATACAGTCCCCATCCGCACTGAACACTGAAAAATCTCAAAATTTCCAAAGATGTCTGATGACATTATCTTCAATTTATTTGTTTATGACTAATGTTCAAAACAAAATCCTGCATTCACGAGACAGCTTCAGTCTCTTCTCATTCAAACTGAAAATTGAGAAGTTAGCCACCATTCTAATTGGTAAAGGAATGTTAAAAGCAAAAGCAGGTCATATGATGTTCATACTTTAAAATGTTAGTATTTCCTTAATGTTGCCCACCTCCTCAGACTCCCACACACCAGCTCCTGGCTCTCTCAAAGCCATCAAGGGTTACTCTTCACAGGAATCGGGATTCTGAAGACATAAATCTAACCCTCCTTCAGAACTGCAGCCTATTCTAACCAATTCTTACCTAACTTGTAATATTATATAGATTTAAAGACTGCATAAATAAATAAATTTAGGAAAACTCAAAGCACAGAAACTCCAGTTGGCTATCATCGTCTTAAAACCATTTCCCTTCCAAGCACATCCAGTTCTCTTCAACTGCTCCACTGACTGCTGCATGACACAGACAGGAGGTGTTGAGGGGTGATAGAGAGAGGGGGTCACAGCACCGTCTCCTGGTCCTCTCACCCTTGAAGGGTGAGCAGGGAAGAAATTGACAAGAACACTCTTTTTCATCCTTGTGAACATTCTCAGGTTTCTGCCCCCTTGGGTTTTCTGTCTTGGTTGTGTTTTGGTGGTGATGTTTGTGTGGTTTCTGTTACATGTCTGCTCACATTTATGGGCTTCTTTGTCTTGCTTTGCCACGTAAACTGGGTTGTACATACTGACACTTGAGGGTCCAGTATCTGAAATAATTAGGATTATCTTCCAAATTTCATTTTTATTGCCTCAAACTGTACCATGTTCATAAAACCACCATAGAAATGAGGAAAGAAGTCACTTCCTTTTTATTCAGTCATGTTGAATCCTGTGCAGAATGTTAGCTCCCCTCTTTCTGGCTTCTCATGCAGGTGCAGTGATAGAATATACAAGATGCTGAAAGTGTTTCTGAACACTGTGAACTTTAATTAATTTAATTTAATCAAGAAAAACACCTTGGAAAACATTTCATTAATTATATTCTCAACCCCTCTATTTTACTAACATTTTAGGCCATTAATTGATTACCTTTATTAGTGATAAAATTTATGTTAGTTATACCTAAAAATGAAGACATTGATTTTACTTTCTACATTTCAGTAAATATTATAGAAAAGCACATAATTAAAAGTAAAGCATATCCTACAGTTTCCATTTCCTTTTAATAAGGTCATTTTTGTTTGTTTGTTTTCACAGTACTGGGTGTTGTGTCCAGAGTCTTGCAGATGCTAGGCAAGTATTCTACCACTCAGCTACACCTCTCATCACTTAGTAATGTTTATCACGTGGGTCATACAAAAAAATTAAAGCAAAGAACCTAGCTCTTCTTCAACCATTTTCTTAGTGATAATGAATACTGACCATGAATGCAAAGCCCTGTATGTCATTATCTGAAAGACTTGTGCACTCATAAAGCTGCCTGGGTTTTCCAAATTCATCAAACACGTTGATCCTAAATGGGATCCAAACAGCACAAGCTACCTGTCATAGTGTCCTATTGTGTAGCTGTTCCCATTTGTGTTTTCTTTGAAGTCATAAACGTGACACCCTCATGCTCATAATAAAAGCATAAGAAAGGCATCTATTTTATCAATAGATTAAATCACAGCCTTGGGCACAGTGAGAACCACTCCAGATGGCACTCATAATAGCAAAGGTTAAAAAGTGCATTCCCAGAGTAAACCTTCAAAGGCCTACGTATCATTACATCTCAGCATATACAGCATCATAGTGTTTGCAACTACAGTTTATGGACACCTACAATCTCAAATAATTCCTTTCTAATCCCATTCTTTTGTCTAGATTTTGTACTCTGATGATAACTACAGGTGCCTCTCCTGTACTGGTTTTATATGTCATTATGTGAATCCATACACACAAACATACAGAACTCTTAATAAACACAACTTTCATACAAAGTACAAATGAAATGCTTTACTAGTGGCAAATTTATCTTGCATTGGAGTCTTCTTTCCTAGACTAACATATTGCAAATCTTTAGTAGGCTGAACTTTATAAGGAAAAAAGGCATGAAACTGTATCTCTGATATACTTCTGGAAGTGAAAACCATTTTGCAAAACATGGGAATACCTAGTGTTTGCAGGTACATCCTATAGAAACTCTCTGACATAGAAAACAGGGAGAAACACTGTTTTTAATATTGAGAAACTAAATGACCCAAAAGGTCATGAGGAAAATGAATACAGGAGCTATGCTACACTTAGACAAAGCCTGCAGGGTGAAGATGGAGGAACAGCAGCAGCATTCACTGGGTATCTCAGAACACAACGATGACAAGCAAAAAAGACATGCCACGAAAACCCAAGTGTACATCCACTCACATAAAGCTAGAGCCATCGAACTTGAAGCAACTAATAGTGAGTTAGCCTGGGCTCAGTGTCTCATCTAAAGTTATGCTCTTAAAAACTAGGTTGTATTTATATGACTGAAATAATGAATTTATCATTTGCCATATAAATTCCATATACTGAATACATGTCTTTTATTAAAAGTTGCCTACAGATGGGTAATTCTTAAAGGATCCTTGAAGGGAGATGGTTATTGAAAGTATCACTTAAGTACTACATCTAAGGGCAGGTAGGAGAGATTGCTCAGAGTTAAAGGGGCCTGCTGGCACTGGCAAAGTCTGCCCTCCTGGGTTCAGTTCCCAAGCCACCCATGTAAGACAGACACGAAAAGTGGGACACCAGCAAGAGGCCCTGGTGTGCACATGTGTGCAAATACAAACACAAGCAAGCAAATATTTTCAAAAAAGTGCCATGTCTCAACTATATGTAAATATAAAACAGTAAAATTTATAGAACAGTAGAATGTGCTAGCTATCATGGAACAGCAGGGCGAGGAGTTATTGGACAAAAGATAGAAAATCTCAGGAGTTAGTTCAATAGATCTATTGTATAGCACACTGCCTATAATTAATGCAAATGGACTATATCAGTGAAAACTGCTAAGTGTCTATGGTTTATGCCAGAAAAATGGAAATGGGGTATAGTAAGTTAGTTGGCTTTATTTAGGCACTCCACAATATGTACATGTTTCCCATCATAATTTATATATACATTTTTCTGTTAAAAATTAAAAATAAGTATTTAAGGAAAATGTAAATGCTAACCCATAAAAAGACTTAAGCAATGTCATGATTTAACTGAACAGATTTCCACTGCATAGTTTACCTGAAACCCCACAAGGACTGGGAGCCTGTAGAAGAGAGGTCCTCTTTAATTCCTGCCTGTAAATCAGATGAGGCTTATTGTGGTCATCTTCATGGTCACTCCCATCTGCCTTCATGATCGGTTCTAAGAAATAGTCACCATCATGTGCTTTAAATGTTCCTACCTGAAAGTAAAAATATTACATTTTACCAATGGTCACTAAACAGAGAGGACAAATTTTAGCACAGATTAAAGCAGCAAGCCAGGTGGAGGCTGTAACCCAATAGACAGTGTTTTCCCAGCACGTGTGAGGCCCTGGGTTCCATCGCCAGCATGCCAGTGGAATGGAATGTGGACCCAGAACCTGATCGCTAAATGCTGGTGGTTCACTCTCCTGTCTAAAGTCATGGCGACTACATACTATACTGATGGGCTTGAGATGACAAACAGACCTAGATCAAGATCTAGAAACAATCAAAACTAGAATGGACAGAAACTATGCAAATGAAAAAAGCTCCAGAAACCTTCATCATGACAGGAATTAACTCACACCTCCCAATAGTATAACTCTAAACATTAATGGGCTCAGCTCTAAAATCAAAAGACACAGGTTGACAGACTGGATCAGAGAGATGGAGCTGTCCATTTGCTATCTACAAGAAATCCACCTTATAATTAAAAACAAATACAACCTCGGGGTTAAAGAATGGAAAAAAATATTTCAAACAAGTGGAAACAAGAAATAAGCAGGAGTGGCTATACTAATTTCTGATAAAATTGACTTTAAACCAAAAGTAATCAAAAGAGATAAAGAAGGCCACCTTGTACTCATTAAAGGAACAATACAAGAGGATATTACAATCATAAACTTATATGCACAGGGGCACATAATTTTATGAAGCAAAATTTACTAGACAATAAAACAGATATAATAAATCCCAATACAACAATAGTAGGAGACTTTAACACCCCACTATTGTCAATAGACAGATCCTCTAAGCAGAGAATAAACAGAGAAACAATAGAGCTGAACAACCCCATAAATCAAATGACTTAATAGACATCTATAGAACATTCCACCCTAATTCTAATGGATACACATTCTTCTCAGCAGCTCATGGAACCGTTTCCAAAATAGACCATATATTAGAGCATAAAGCATGTCTCCACAAATTCAGAAAAATTGATGCAATTCCCTGCATTATATTTGATCATAATGCATAAAAACTAGAAATCAACAACAATAGTAACAATAGAAAACATACCAACCCCTCGAGACTGAACAACTCACTATTGAACAATGAATGGGTTGTTGAAGAAATCAGAAAGAAAATCCATAAACTTCTTGAATTCAATGACAATGAAAGCATAACATACCAAAACTTATGGGACACAATGAAAGCAGTTCTAAGAGGGAAGTTTATAACACTAAATGTCTAAATTCAAGGCCTCAAATAGCCAAAAATATCCTCAACCAAAAAAAAAGTATGCCTTAAGGACAAACATACCTAATTTAAATATATTCTAAAAAGCCATATTAATTAAAACAGCATGTAGCAAAAAAAAAAAAAAAAGAAGAAGAAGAAGAAAAGAAAGAAAGAAAAAAAGCAAGAACAGGAATCAATGGAATAGAAGACCCATCTCGAAATCCAATCAACTACAGCTACCTGATCTTTGACAAAGAGGCCAAAAATACACATGGAGAAAAGACAGTATCTTCAACAAATGGTGCTGAAGAAACTGGACAACCACATGAAGAAGAATGAAGTTAGATCCACATCTCTCACCCTGCACAACAATTAACTAAATTGATGGAGGACCTCAACATAAGACCTGAAACTCTAAAACAACTAGAAGAAAAAGAAGGGAGAATACACCATGATATAGGTACAGGGAAAGACTTTCTGACTCCAGGAGCACAGGAAATTAGATTAAGACCACAGGAAACTACAAAGCTACTATACAAACAAACCATCAAAAGTCAATAGACATCCCAGAAAATGGGAGAAAATCTTCACCAGTTATAACTCCAACAAAGATCTAATATCTAGAATGTATAAAGAGCTCAAAAACTAAACAATAAAAATATCAAACAAACAAATCAAAAAATGGGTAGAGCCATGGTGGGGGAGACTGTCCAGAGGCATGGCACCCTTCAGTAACAACACACTTGGGCCAGGAAGACCGGGCTGAGTACTAGGCTATCCAGGATCCCCTGCCACAAGGACTAATACAGACAGCCCACGGAGGAGGATATCCAACTGATCGGGGATGGGGGGGGGGGATTTGGGGAATTGGGGATAACAACTCATTATTTGCCCACTAAATAATGTAACTCATTATGGACAATAAATATATATATATATATATATATATATATATATATATATATTTTTTTTTTAATGGGGTAGAGATTTTAACAGAGAATTCTCAAAGGAAAAAAATACAAATGGGCATTACACACTTAAGGAAACGTTCAACATCCTTAGTCATCAGAGAAATACAAATCAAAATGACTCTGAGATTTCATCTCACTCCAATCATCTAAAATCCAAAGGACAACAAATGCTGGTGAGGCTGTGGGGAAAGAGGAATCTTTATTTACTGCTGGGTGGGAGTACAAACTTTTAAAACCACTATGGAAATCATTATGGAGACTCCTAAATAGGATGAAGATAGATCTATCATTTGACCCAGCTATACCACATCTGGGCATATATCCTCAAGATTCTACTCTTTACTGCACAGATATTTGCTCATCCATGTTTGTTGCAGCTTTATTAACAACAGCTAGGAACTGGAATCAGTTCAGATGCCCATCAAATGATGAATGGATAATGAAGATTTGGTACATATACACAATGAAATTCTACTTAGCAGTATGGAAAAATTAAATAATGTAATTTGTAGGAAAAGGGATAGAGTTGGAAAAGAAATCATTCTAAGCAAGGTCATACCAGCACAGAAAGACAAACGTTGCATGTACTCTCTCATCTGGGGTTCCTAACTGGGATCAGGTGGAGATGAGTGCACATGGTGGTAAGCACCAGGAATGTGGGCATAAAAGGAGAGTGAGACCAGGAGAGAGAAGAAATAGGGTGAGAGGAGAAGTAGTTACCAGACAGGTTAGGTAAGATAATATTGGGAGTGGAAGGGGCTTGGAGGGGTAGAGAGTAGGGACGGTGGGCAGTGAATTAGACAAAAGTTAAGACAACATGAATCAGTTCCATAGAAACCCTCCTTCTGACTAGCATTGGTGAGAGGGGGAACAGTTCAGACAGAAGGTGGAAAAGCTTAACCATAAAACCAAGTAAATCCCAGGCCCAGAATTGTGTTGCTCCCCCCAACAGTGAGCTGTTTGCCAGGAGACCCATGAAGTCCCCAAAGCAATGTAGGCCATTGGCAAAACATTTGATTACTTAACAGAACTAAAATGTAAGACCCTATCGCTAAAGATACCAACAGGCTGTGGTCACAGGACATCAGAATACCATGCTGGAATCAAGAGGGAAACTAGCTCCTTCCTGGCTGACCCTCACAGTGCTGGAAAGACCTATGGGACCCCTCTGGAGGACAATGGTCAACAACAGCATGAATAAGCAAGGGACTCTGCAAACTATGAAATCAATCAACTGGACAAGAAGTACACACTCGTACAATAGTGGCATGCAGCCTCTACAGGTAACCAACTACACTCTGACTGGATATGAGGCTTGCTCAAAGGGAGAGAACTCATATCTGGCACTGGAAACCAAGTCAGAATCCCATGGTCAGGAAATCCAGAGTTTGGAGAAGTCCACACTGCTCTCTAGAGAACAGAGGGCTTGCACACCAAAACTCTCAAATTAGTTTGCATACCTCCTTTAACCCAAGCTGGTCTCACTCTTGGTTGAAGAATCTACTTTATTTTACAGATGACAGAGAAAATGGAAGAGAGCACAGATCTGTCCATAAGACACGAAGATAGTCAACTGCCCATCATGGGTCTTGTCACTTCTACCACATCTGTCAGGGCCCAAGAGAAATTGCAGAGGAAGTGAAGACATAAATACTGCTCTTACTGCTAGCCTGACAATCAGCCCCAGTGACAGACACGGTGATTAATGAAATCCCATCAAAGCAGAAATCCAGAGGCTATAAAGAACTCAACTCTAAATCAGATTGCCATCAGGCCTGCCATGGCTTGGGAACATTGCAGAAAAGGGGACAGAAAGATTGTAAGAGTCACAGAGTGGATAGGAAGATGCTGAGGCACAGACCCTTCCCCACTACACTACCACATAGGGACTGAGGCCTACATGACACCACAGTGAATACCATAACCCCATTAAGGAAGGCCCCCAGGGAAACTGGAGCTGGGGCCAGGAGATTTAAAAAAAAGTATAACTTGTTAATATATATATATATATATGTATATATATACACACACATATACACACACATGTATTTAAAAAATATATCAGAAAAGTAGTTTATCTAAGGGATTAAATTTGGTCCAATATAAGGAATCTATCACTATATATCTCCTACCAGAATCATGTATACCTATAAGAAAATCATATGCTTTGAATATAGTTCAATAAATCTTAAATTCAAACAAAAACCACTGAGTAGAAATTGATGGATGTTTCCATACCATGGTTGACTATGGTACAGCCAAGGGCAGTGTTGTAGTTAACATTCTAGTTGCTATAACTAAAGAACCCAACCAAAAGCAGCTGATGAGAAGAATGTGCTAATTTTGGTTTATAGACTTGAGGGGAAGCTCCATGATGGCAGGGAAAACAATGGCAAGAGAAGAGGGTGGACATCACCTCCACCACAGCAGGTGGCAAAAAGCAGCGGGAAGGTGTGTCAAACACTGGCAAAGGGAAGCTGGCTATATCCTCCAGAAACCTGCCCCCAACAGCACAGCTCTAACAAGGTTCTAATTCTGAAAGTGCCTTCGGTGGATGATCAAGCATTCAGAACTCATTGGTTTGTGGGGGACACATGAATGAAACCAGTTGTGATGGCTAAGTTTTGTTGTCAACTTGACCTTTTTAGTCATCTTGGGTGGGTATCTAAGGATGTTTATAGGAAGGCAGCCCTCTCAGTAGAGGTAGGAAGTAAGGAAGCTCAGGAAAACTAGAAACAAACTTTCCTTCCTGGGAGGGCAGTGCAGGAAGGAAATTCCAGAGACTCAGGAAGTAAACAAGTCTGGGAAAGGGTTGCATGACCACACCCTAAGGCCATATAAAGGGGAAAGAAATCTCTCCTCCCCACTCCCTGCCTGTTCTGTGTATATGATGTTGGTGATGGTCTCTCTCCCTCTTCCCCCTCCCTCCCTCTCAGCTGGCTCCAATGCAGCCGTGAAAAACCACTCATCACTATGTGATTCAATCTCATAATAACTGTTTAAAGTGAGTTGCTGAGAGATAGGTAGTGAGATAAGCACAGTGTTAGTGAATGACACTTCATTTTTACCTCTTAATATTTTAAAATTGTTCAGGGGCATCTTTAAAACTGTTTTAAAATTCCATTGTAAATAATAAGTCCCTATTTTAAAATCACTACTTTAAAGTAATAATCACTTTTAATGCCACGTAAATAATCATAACAAGTGCAAGCATAAAGTTCTCTTTACTATAACTATTATCAAATCATTACTACTCAATCAACACCTTCACTGCTTTTAGTTTCAATATATAAAAATATTGCCTGAAAGAGCAGAAGGTATGTATGTAGAAATTAACTTTTGGAGGAGCTGAGGAAGATAGCTTAGTCAGCAAAGAACTTGCCCCACAAGCATGAGAAACTGAGTTTGGTCCCCAGAAACTACATTTAAGAAGCCAGGTGTGGCTGGGCCCCAGAGTGCCTATTCTCTCTCTGCCAGGTGTGGTAACACCCACCATTAATCCCAGCACTCAGGAGTCAGAGGTAGGATAGCCATGAGTTCAAAGCCAGACTTAGATTATAATATCAATTCCAGTTCAGCCTGGACTACAGCGACACCCTACCTCAACCCCCCCCCCAAAAAAAAGAACTTTTTTAAAGCCAGGTGTGGTGGTACCTGAGTAGCAACACACAAGGTTGTTATACATACATATATGCATGCATACATACAAATAGACATGCTTGCATGCATATGTATTCCTGTGATTTGTTTCTAAACATTCTTAGGTTGTGGAAGTGTTGAGACCTGTCTGAGATATGCATTTCTTTCAATGCAGAAAAATTAAAAGTTTTAAACTCTCTTAAGCTGTGTATTAAATATAACAAACTACACATTTGTAAATGGTTTAAAAATTAAGGGCTAACAATACGGCTATGTAATACTTTTCCTACCATGCACAAGGGCTTAAATTCAATCCTCAGTACCACTAAAATAAAAAATGAAAATTAATGAAATTGCATCAGACATACTATTAAGCACTGATATATCATGTTTTTAAGAAAAAGGAAAGCTCGAGGGGAGAATGTCTAAGCCTGTGAATAATTGAGCAGTCTGACAGCCCCAGATCCCAGCCACCGGTTCCTTCCCTCACTGAGCTGTTGACCAAAGTGACCCATGAGGTTCCAAAAACAAGACAGAATTCTGTCAAGGCTCTTAAATGCCCTCCCCAGGCCTGAGGCAAAACTCTGTTGCTGAAGAAACCACAGAATGGCATCGATCAGCATCAAGAGACCCTTCCAGGTCTGGAATGGTAACCAGCCCCTAAATGGCAGTTAGTACAGGGCTGGAAGGCACTACACAAGCTGCCAGGGGAAGCTGATCAACGACAACTGGAGTAAATAGACCACTGACATGAAACACAGTCTGCGGCCATGAGTAGGCTGACCACACCTCCTACTGGGAGAGAACAGCAAACCAAGAAAGGAGCACTTGTGCAATGGAGGAGCCTGGGCCTGGGGAGGCAATCAACAGCTATTAAATTTGGCCAAATATTCCACTCAGTGAGGGGGAACCCTTGATTGGAACTGGGGATTCAGGGCAATATGCACCGGATCCCATACTCTTGGGCTCCCAAGAAAAGATGCACTATGCAAGCGTCTGACGGGGAGGCTACTAAAAATAGAAGCTAGGTAATCCAGAATGGTGTATATTTGTTAACCTATACTGATCTCACTCTCCAATGGAGATTGTGTTTGTATTTTTCAGGATGCAGCGAGAGCTGTGGCCCGTATAACCCTACCAACCGACCGCAGACAGAAAGCTGAGATCCTGGCAAGACATGAGCCACCACAGTCATATCATGGAGGATCCATATGGAACCCTGCAGAGAAGGACGGGATGAACAGGGACCCACAGCCACAGCCATTCAATCAACAAAGGATAAGCCAGTGAGACAGAAACCAACGATTCTCGACACAAAAACCCCTAAGCTTACAACATTAAAGCATCCTTAATACTCACCCACCACGCCTCAGGGAACTGAGTGGAAGAGGGGGCAGAAAGATTGTGAGAGTCGTGGTGGGGGAGAATTTCAGGGGCATGGCAACCCTCAGTAACAACACACTTGGGTCAGGAGAACCCGGCTGAATACTAGGCTATCCATGGTCCCCTACCACAAAGACTGATACAGACGGCCCACGGAGGAGGATATCCAGCCTACTGGGGGTGGGGAAGGGGGGCAATGAGGAATTGGGGATAACAACTCATTGTTGGCCCACTAAACAATGTAACTTATTATGGACAATTAAAAAAAAGGAAAAGGAAAGCTCGAATGCGGTTTATTTTTTAAATACGTTACAAACGTCATATCTCTGGCATACTTCATCACTACCACCAGAGTGCATTTTCCAAACACAGCAAATCACTTGTTTTCGGCTCATGCCAAAACTCTAGCTTCTTCAGCCTTCCCAGCAAACTAATTTTGTCTATACTTATAAAAAGTAACAAAGACATTGTTTTTGAAATCTGAGTCCCTGGATACATGGAAAATCCCTTTCTGTCTTTTAGGAAAGCCTGCTGAAGAGGGGAAATGTGATAGCATCTTGAAAAACGATACAAACAGGCAGGAGTTGGCTTGTCACTGAAATACACCTGAAAGACCACTGCAAATCAGAGTTCCAAGTTGGCTAAGTAATTCTTTTCCCACCTCTTTCACATCTATTTAAATGTTCCAGTAAAACGTGGGGGCCAGCCAATCTGTGCTTCCGTTTGAGGAAGAAGCAGAGTCCTCTCTACCCAGAGTCCTATTTTTAAGCTGTGCTAGAGACTTCGCTTTGCTGTGAACTGTGCTGCAACCATGAACAGGGATTTTGTTAATATTTTTATGTTTGAAAAATACCAAACTTAAAAAAATCATAATTCATTTCTAAATGCAGCTTCCCTTTCTATTTATCAATGAAAGACTTAAAATTTTTAATTTCCATACAATTTTATATAATTTACCCCATTGTAGGGAACTTCCCCAAATTAAAATAAAAACCCACTAGAGTTTGTTTCAAGTTTCCTAAAGAAAATGTTAATAATAATAATAATAATAATAATAAATAGAAAACCTTGGAAAGGAATTTGAGAACTTAGCAAAACAGGTGGCTCATAGACTTAGGCTTAGATCATGTCGTATTTTTAGCCAGCACCAAATCTGCAAGCAATGTTGCAAACTACTCAGGAGGAAAGCCAGTTGGATTCCAAACACTGCCTTTCAAGGGCTAGTAAAAGCTTCAGAACTTATTTTCACTTGTGCAGGGGGTTCCTAACTACTTAAGAATTTGCCCAGCTGTCTTAAAAAGCAAAAGGTGAGCATACAATCGGTTCCAATTTATTCCATTGACTCTAATTTTTATATGTTTAGAGAATTTTCATTTAATTGCTTTCCCAACATTTTATTTCAGAATTGTGGCATTCATTCAAAAGTTTTCAAAATACGGGCTGGAGAGATGGCTCAGCGGTTAAGGCACTTGCCTCCAGTGCCTAAGGCCCAGGGTTCAATTCCCCAGGACCCACATACACCAGACTCACAAGGTGGTGGTTCTCTCTCTCTCTCTCTCTCTCTCTCTCTCTCTCTCTCTCTGCTTGAAAATGAATAAAAATATTTTTTAAAAAGTTTTCAAAATACATGACAACACACTTGTGCTGTTGTTGTAACCCATAATTAACTCCCAGATTTCATTAAGCAACAAGTATGAAATATAAACTCATTAGATTATTTTCCAAAATTTTTATAGTTTATCATATTGTATGCTGGCAACTGGAGAACATTTGATCATGAGGAATTGTTTAATTGTTGACTGAAATATTCAGTTTGTCAGTCTTTAAATCACATCCTGATTTTTTAAAAGAAGACATAAGTATTAGTTTGCAATTATGGAAACTTGAGCAAATTACTTCCTATTTCTGACTCGGTTCTATTACTTGTAAACCAATGCTGAAATAGTTTTATTATATTTATATATATAATGGTTGCACACATTCCCATACACATATGAACATGGAAGCGAGAGGTTGAGGTGTGTATGTTCTTTTATTGCTCTCCACTTTATTCTTTCAGACAGTTTCCAAATGAACCTGGAGCTCAACAATCCAGCTAAGCTAGCCAGTGAGCCCCAGGCATTCCCTGTCTCCTCCTCTTTGGCGCTGAGATGACAGGATACATCCCCGCACCAGCTTTTACAGGATCCTCATGTTAGCATGGCAAGAGCTTTACCAGTTGAGCGACCTCCCCAGCTCCCTGAAATAGTTTTTCTATCCAATTTCATAAGGAAATAAATGTATATTAAATTGTTGCACAAAGTGGTGCATGCCATCTCGAGTTCCTTTGCAGCAGGCAGCTGAAGGCCCTGATATGTGC
>PVHP010039928.1:0-16063 GCA_004024765.1 Zapus hudsonius | reverse complement strand
CATAGTCATCCAGGATCGGGGTCTCTCGGATGGGCACACCAATCACGGAGTTGTGTGCCTGCAGCCTGGAGGAGCGGAAGCTCTCCCGGGCCTGCGGACCCAGCAGCACAGAGGGGATGTAGTGGATCTCATGAGTGGCTTCGGCGCTGGCACTCTTCTGGGGGATGCGGCGTCGCTTCTGCCAGCGCCGCTGGGCGTAAAGGGCCACCGCAAAGACCAAGAGCAGCAGAAGCAGCGCGATGAGGCCACCCTGGAGCAGAAGGGAAGAAGGACAAGCAAATGGGCGACTCTTCTCTGTGATGGACAGCTCATCTGTCACACTTAGCCTGGGCTCCTGGGTTTCAGGAACCTCCAGCCACGGCTGTGAAGCTACAGAGACAACTCTACAATCTAGCATTGCACACTTTCTTAAGTTGTTCTACAGAGATGTAGGAATCACTCATTGTGGGGTCATTGGCTGGCTGTGGTGGGGATGAGCATCAAATCTAGTCTTTGCACCAACAATCTATGCATGTACTTGACTTCTCTTGATTTTTGCTTTCCATAAACATCGTGGATTGACTATTCTTCATAAAAAGAGATAATGGCCATATCAGACAATTCAGCTTATTTAATGCTATGAAGTTAGAGCTGTTGTCTCCCAGTACTTCCCTCCATCTGAGGGACCACAAGACAGTTGTTTGTGAGCTCAGCCTCACTTCCTTATCTAAAAAAAAAAAATCCCTGAGGCCTCAACTTCCGGTTGCAAATATGAGATTACATTAGTTAACATTATCAAATCAAACCCGACCAAGAGTCTACATTTTATTCATTTTCAGACAAACCTGTCTATTAGTCTGATTTTCAAGAACAGTGAACCATGAAACAAGCACTTGTGCAATGGAGAAGCCAAAGCCAGGGTGGGGGGGAAGCAATCAACAGATTTTAATTTGGCCATGTAATCCACTCAGTGAAGGAGAGCCCTTAACTGGAACTGGGGACTCAGAAGAGCGAAATGCACCTGGAACCAGAATCTTGGGCCCCCAAAGAGAGATGCACTATAGGAGTGATTTACAAAGAGGCTACTAACAATAGAATCTAGCTAATTCAGAAATGTGTATCTCAGTTAACCTATACTGATCTCACTCCCCAATGAGGATTCTGTTTGTATTTTTCAGAAGGTGGAGAGAGAGCTATGGATCCTCCAACCCTACCAACAAACCACAGGCTGATAGCTGACATCCTGGCAAGAGAAGAGCCACACCAGATCTTCCATGAAGCATCTATACATAACCCAGCAGAGAGTGGTGGGATAAGCAAGAGACCCACAACCACAGCCAGTTAGTCAACACAGGATAAGCCAAACAGACACCAACACTACCTAAAGCAGAAGTACAGAGACCCCCTAAGACCTCAACAATAAAGCAGCCTTAATGCTCACCCATGGTGACTCAGGGTACTGAGCAGAAGAGGGGGCGGAAAGATTGTAAGAGTCGTGGTGGGGGAGACTATCCAGAGGCATGGCACCCCTCAGTAACAACATACAAAGAAGGGTGGAACCGGGTTGACTCCTAGGCTATCCATAACCCCCCACCACCACATGGACTGATCCAGACTGTCCATGGAGGAGGATATCCAGCTGATTGGGGACAGGGAAGAGGAAAATTGGGGAAGTGGAGATATCAACTTGTTATTTGCTCATTCACTGTACCTAATTATGGATAATAAAGAAAAATCTCAAAAAAAGGAAGGGGTCTGGGACCAAGTTGAATGGATGAATGCAAATGAGGTTTTTCAAGGCTCCTTTAATCAGAAAGTTAAGACAAGCTAGTTCATCACTAATCCACCCAAAACTGAAATATTTGAATCTGCATTTTGTACATTTACTAGAAACAAGCCAGTGTGTCTATGAATATATCTTAAGTCACTTGGGAGATTTTTGAAATAACCTTATCTATGGGTTCCTGAGAATAGAATATTCCCAAAACATGTGCACATGCTCCCAGATAGCAGATGAGGGCAGACAGAGGGCAGCATATGTTTTCTCGGCCTCCTCTCTTGTCAGAGCCAGTAGTATCTATGATGTAGTTGACTTGCTCTCTTCACTTTATATTTGGGAGAAAAAGATCCTATCTTGTTGAGTCAGGCTATGTGATCAAATAATGTAACTCATTATGGACAATAAATATATATTAAAAAAATAAAATAAAATAAAATAAAAGAACATCTCTATCAAAAAAAAAAAAGACTGGGGAGGAGCACCTTCCTTCTGAGGGAAAGGGACGCAGTATAGAGAATCAGAAGTTGAGTCATATAGTTAAATCAGCTCCATTTGTTTTTTACTGTAATTTAGTTTTAAAAAATTTCTCTTAACTATAGTTCTTATATTCTTTCAACTTCTCCCATGTGGTCAGTTGCTCTCCTTGGACAAAATTTCCCTAGAGGCACAGACAAGTTCTCATTGCTATAGTGAGCCACAGGGAGGACAGGTATTAACCCTGAGGGAGGGTGACTGCCTTGGTGATATCTGTTTAGGAGTCTTATTCACTGTCATGATTCTGGGGTCTTGCTGGTAATTCACACATTGGAAAACAATTGTGTTCATTTAGCAAAACCAAAGTGCACTACACTAGACTCAGTACCTTCAGCTGGAGGTGGAGAGTGCGGCTGAGAAAGCTAAAGGATAGCCATGTATGAGCTTAGCTGGCAGCAACGACACAGGGCCCAAAGCCCTGCCTCAAGGGACCCAGTGAACTACTTTAGGGTCCCCGGCAAGATTTCCCTGGATGTCAGAACTCAGACACTAATAATGCAAATCAAGCCAACTCAGGATTTTATTTCTGTAGATATGTATGTGTGTGTTTATAACTTGTCAAATATCCATAAAACATGTGAGTCAGAACTTCCTTGTGGAAGAAGGTGAGATATGAGCTAATGGCTGTGGAATACTTATCAGAGCCCAGCACAGTATAAACACATTATATGGGACATTTCTCAATTATGGAGCCCACAGAGTTGTTATGCCAAAAATGAATGTAAAAAACAGTCATTTCATTCCTTACAAGATGGAGATTCTTTATATATAAGCAAAGGAGCTCAAGCTTATTGAGCCACCTTTGTTTTACTGATAGGGATGAGGAGTAAGGTGACCTTTGTTTTATAGGCAGCTAGTCAGGGTTCCAGGTACAAAGAGAATAAGCAGATCTGTGTATGACCTTACAGAGCCAATGAGCATAGAGGTGTTATAATAAATCCAGAGCAGAGACTGGGAACTGAGTTCCAAAAATTCCTGACTTATACTGACTCTCCAGGATGTCAGCTTGCTCACATCTACAAAGCAACCAACCCTTTGTCTAGCTCATCTGCCTATCAGAAGCCAGCACATGCATTCAAATGAACCAATCCAATCCACACCAACATGATACTTTATTTACATTCCTAAGTGTATAAAAAGCCCCAGTTTAAGCATTAGCCACTCTGTAGCCCTTCCCAGCTTTTAGACTTTACTTTGACTTTTTGTTTTGCATTCACTTTCTGCTTTACATTCTAATAAAAAACTATCAATTAATTAATTAATTAATTAAATAACCTATCCCATAAAAAAAAAAAAAAACCTATGCACAGTTCTTTCTTCCTGGGCTGCAAGACAAGAACTTGAGAGCCACCCACTTGTGGAGAATATATGCAGAGCAGAGAAAGTCTCCATTGCTCTCAAAGCCCACAATACTACTTGGACTTTCTACCCAAGGAAAGTGGACTAGTGGTGACACTGAGCTAGGAGAACCTACATTCTCCCTACATCTGCAATGGTCCAGCCTGCTGTACAGACTCACACTCTTAGGTCTTGATCACCTCCTTCACTTTGTTTGTAAGCAAACAAAGAGCAGGAATAATCAATTTGGAGTGAGCAGATTTGAGCAGCTAGCCTCTGAGCATACAGCAGGAGCAATCCAAGGCACTGGTATTTGTGAAAACACTACACGACAAGAAGGAGGAATAGCCATGAAGGAAGAAAAAGACAGAAAGAAGATGATAATTGTGGGTAGGGAGCATCTTGTGGTTAGGTGAGATAAACAAGACTTAAGAAGGGCTGACTGTCTCAAGAAAGAAAACACAGACACAGACACACTTACACACACACAGGCACACCAGCCTGTTACTTAGAGGTTGCATGTGTGATATTCTAAGCTATACAACATGAAGGTGATTTACCTCCTTTCAGACCCAAGAATATCACTGGGCCATCAGTCAGGGAAATGGGAAGAGATAAGAGAGGCATAATGAGTCCCCTTTTCTTCTGTAATTTGACTTCCATAAGTGTTTCTACGCAGTATCAGTTTCCCCTATCTGATAGTAAGGTCAATTACTGATAGTAAGTTCAATTCCCCAGGGTGAGGCTGTGACTTGCCAAGGACAGAGTGGTGTGACAAAGAAAGCATGTGTCCGGGTCAAGGGAAGCCCTGTCTCCTGTGTGCCATCCCCTGTTCAGTATATTCCAGTAGGTTACCTCTCTGAGCTCCAATAGGCTCCCTTTAAAATGACATTGATTTTCTCAGCAAAAACTTCAAATGATTTGGATAAAGGATCTGACACCTCAAAAGTCAACCAATATCAGCCTCTTTCCTTATGTTTTCCTATTCTTCTCCTCTAAAGCTAAGTTTTTCAATCCATCCCCATAGCTTCTACCTACTTCTTGGCTCCCCAGGATCTTTAGAATAATGTTGTCTCCTTGACCAGACATTCCAGGTCCTTCATGACTGGGCTCTGGCTTCCTTCTCATGCCTCTGATCCTGAAGACCTCTCCTGTCTTCCCTGGACCACCTATGGATCACTGACTGGTTACCATGCCCCCAAAGTACTACCTTCCCTCACATGAACTCCCTTAAGTGGCCCCACAATGACTCTATGGTGCATTGAATAATGTACCCCAAAAGATATGTTCTCGTGGGACCTCAGAAGGAAACCTTATTTGGAAAATGGATCTTTGAAGTGTATTTAGTTAAGATTAGGATTGGACTTCAATATAGTGACTTGTTGTCTTGGTAAGAAAAGGAGAGGATATAGAGGCAAATTTTCAGAAGGTCCTGTGTAAACAGAGGCAAAGACTAGAGTGACAAGTATGTAAACTGAAGAATTCCAAGTCTTAATGGACCTCATAGGCTATAATAGCATCACCCCCCCAGCATAGCCTCCAGAAAAAAAGCAAATCTTGCTGATATCTTCATCTTAGGTTTCTGCCCCACCCCCTTTATCTGTGAGAAAATAAATGTCCTTAGTTTTAAGTCACCTAGCTTGAGACAGTGGACTGCAACACTCCCAGGAAGCTGACCTGCTCTTCTCAACCCACCCAGTCTGCCTGACTTCAGATTATGTTTTCAAGGAACATCTCTATTAATTGGTTTTGCATCATCATGGCCGGGTATCTAAGAAATTAATTTAAGGGAAGAAAAATGTATTTTGGTCATGATTTCAGAGGTTTCAGTCCATCATGGCAATGAGTGCCTGGCAGAGCAGAACAGTTCACATCATGGAAACCAAGGAGCCAATAGAGAGAGAATACATACTCTGGGATCTCTCTTTTCTGTTTTTCTCACATTTAGCCTATAGGAAGGAGCTGTCCACATTAGTACAATTTACATGTTTTTATAAGTGCCTTGGCACACAAGCAGTGGGGTGCATCTCTCATTCCCTAGTGGCTTCCTCAGTCCAACCAAGTTCACGATCAGCATTAACCATCACAGCATTTTGCCTCAAGTGAGGATGGAACTGTACTTTTTCTCGCAGCCTTCTGTGGTTTCTGGATGTCTGACTGGCCTGCTGTGTTTTCTGATCACCCGGTTGACCAACATCACTGGCCTGGTCCAGAGCTATGTAGAGCCTATGATGCTGTGTTTGCCCCAGAGAAGATGTGTATTGAACATCCAAATGTCTAAACCCTTGACAAACTTGCCAGAGGGATGCGATGGCATGGCCCTGGGATGATCTCTGACTTCAGCATCCACAGCCACCACACTTTCCTGTGTTGACTTTTTCCCACTGCTAGTACCTTCTGCTAGTTTGTCCACACACACAATATAAAAACCAAAAGTCGAGACCCTACCTCGAAAAACCAAAAAAAAAAAAAAAAAATCAAAAGTACCCCCAAGCCACCCCACCAAGAGAGCCTTCTGTAAAGTCGGACTCAAAATACCATCTAGCATGGCCTCATTTTTATCTATTTTTCATGTTAAAATATCCAGGCACAGGAGAAGGGTTGAGAGAAAGGAGAGAAAGGGATAGTGTGAAAAATGCTTTATTTGACAATGCGTCATTCAGAAACTGATTATTTCTGTCTCTGGCCTTTTTAATATTCCCTCACAACAGCCAAGCCTCAAGGGGATTTGGTATTCTAAGACTGGATTTATAATACCCTGTTCTGCAGTGATAAGAACACAGGCCTTTAATCCTCAGAGCTGTGAACATGCATATTCTTCCAAGAAATGTCCTTCCCTTCTTGTCCCTTGTTTCTGGCCCCTGGCAGCCAGCCCCTTGATAGCTGTGGACTGGTGACCCTTTGGTGAAGGTAGCAGAGCAGAGGAAAATAGCCCCAGGTTCTCTCAGAAGTCTCTTTTTAGGCTGTAATCTGTGCTTAAGCTATTGAAATTATGAGAAAATAGCCCAAACCCATCGTGTACAGATAAGGAGACTCGTCTTTCAAAGAAGGCAAGTGACTTGAACAAGATCACAGAACACTGACAAAGGTTTCTGAGACAGAGATTCAGTTAGTACCTCCCAAAGCAGCTAAGAAACTTAAAACAAATGCAAAATCTTCATCGATCTTCTATTTCTCGTCATTCAGTAACCCAGTTTTCAGTGCTTTTCATGGTGAGAATTTTAATATTTTCTGAGTGATACACTTTGTATCCCCTCACCTGGGACTCACAATCCATCTCATCTGCCATAACTAAAGCTTAGCTAGAGAAAGACCCAGAACACCTTCCTGTTGACACATTTGAGAGTCCTGCAACTTAAGGTTCAAAATCTTTTAGAGCAGGCCTCCATCTTTCTGAGCAATCTAGTCTCAAATCTATATTTTTGACACACTCAAGGATTCAGAGATTTGTTTTTAAGTAATAGGAAGAAAGGATATATTAGACATGGTAGGGAAAAAGAACCCAGGCAGGGCATTGAATTCACTGCCAAGGGTGAGCTACGCGTTTTGTCTCAGAGAAAATTCTGCCTCCTGAGTGACATTTCAAACTGCTGACATTTTTAGTTGACAATGCTTGGTTGGGGTGGGGGAGTTACTAGTGGGTAGAGGCCATGAAATTTGTAATTATCCAATATGCACAGAAAGTTACATAAAAGAGGATTATCTCATCAAAGTGCATGGATCACTGGGGTCAGTGACAGAATCTCTGGTTTAAGAGAAATGATTACACTTGAAGTAAGGCTGCGGAGATGGGCAGTTAGTGAATATGGTTGATATAAGGCATACACAATGAGACAGGAAGACTTGCAATTAATCCACAGCAAAGGGGTAGAAAGAAGGATTTTGTCACTGGAAAAGAGAGGAACCCGTATATGTATTAATGTTTTCTTGGGTGATATCCTAGGAGGTTATATAAGATCCTAGCTCATAATCAAATGAAATATGTTTGCATGTATAAATAATCAATTAACTAAAAGAAGATAACTACACAATAAAAATAAAGGATTGCATATAAATATTTATGCATACTCATATCTGAAATAATATACTCATACCAATCTTTATGTGTATATAATTAGCTATATTTATCTGCATTCGTTTCTTTGCCTCTAGAGAGATATTGGGTGACCTATTTAAAGAGGGCCCATTAAAGAAAATAAAATGCATTTTTCTTTTAAACAAGTCACCTTTTGTATCGCATAGCTATTAGAAAGAGTATTTTATTTAACAAGATAATGCCAAAGGAATAACATAAAAAAACACAATTCTTTGCAATGTATACATCTCCATCTACTACCCTCCAACTTAACCATCTGTAATTATCTTTAGGTCATATCACTAAAAGGAAACAGATTCTAGGAAAGCAATGTTCTTTCAGGGATACATAGCACAGCCAGCTGGGGAACACTGGGACATGAAGGTGTGCATGAATGGGAACATGGCACTTTTACCTTTTTTGTTGTAGGATAGGATTCACCTACTTGAGTTTCCTTTTATCTTATCTCAAAGGAGGTCACCGATAAGTAACTAAGAATGAATAAGGTAAATTTCACATGATTACATTACACAAAGCCTTTATCATGCATTGCATTCATTTTATAGATTTTAAGAGATATACATATTTTTTTACTGTTGAGGCAAAGTCTTATTTTCTTAAAATGAGTAGGTAAGAGGCATTGGTGAAGCAAATTTATCCCTTACATTGCAGTATGTTCTCTGTATTTCCAAGTATATTCCTTCTACCTTTACCAGTGAGACTATTACTATGTCCCTTTGCTTTTATGATGTGAGTGGGTGAAATTGGATTATTTGTTTTTGTTATTTTGTTGTTGTTGTTGAGAAAGAATCTCACTATATAGTCCAGGCTGGTCTTGAACTGACTACAAAGTCCAAGCTGGTCTTGAACCCAAGATCCTCCTATAGGAGATGAGAAAGGCAAATGCGATCTTGAAAACCCTTTTGAACAGATGAAATACATATATGCCACTCTGCTTGCCCTTACAGATATGGTTGCAGGTACTAAAGCAGTTAACCGTTCTGATTCTCTCCTTTCAATCACGCTGCTCCTTCTACCTTATTGCCCTCTCCTGATTCCATATCTAGTCCTTTAAGCCTTAACTCTAAGGTTATCAGTTCTCTAAAATCTGCATTTTCTGGCTGGGTTAAGTCTTCACCTGCTAATTCCACTGTGACTCATGACTTCCAATCAGAGCATGAAGAAATTTATAGGGCAACTTGAGTCCCCTCCCCCACTAAGCCCCTTGAGGGCTCTCTTGTCATCTCCATGTTTGCAGGACCCAGCTCAGTGTCTGACAGCAAGTAGGTCTCATTATGAATTTGTTGCATTTCTATAATCAGAAGCAATGAAGGGAAGGACAGGGCATTATTTATTTCAGAATAAATGTGAATGGTACATGCCTCAGCCGATCCTCAATTACTTGCTGAAAGAAAGAATGAACCCATTATAACTGCCTCTCTGAGGGTTGATGGCTGAAATTTTCCAGCAAGCTGTATGACAGCGCTCATCTGTGTATAATAGAGAGCAGAGGATAATTGGCACAAGCCATTTAGCACAAAATCAGTATCTCACTCCATATCCTTAGGTGGCCACTCAAGTTCCATTTCAAATCCCACTCAGAAGCATGGATAATGGAGAAGGTGGAAGAAACCAGAGAACTGATTTTCTTTCTATTCTTTTAGACATGGTGATAAACAGAACCCTGCTGGCCAGGAGAGGGCTCTGCCCTCACTCATTGATCTATTCATTTACCAGGTTAAAAGTGTGTCTGGAAACAGGCAGATCTAAAATCAGACTGTTTACTCTTCCAACTGCCCCGTTGGTAACCTTGGAAAATTCTCTCTGTGGTGCTCAGTTTTCACATCTCTATCACTGGAAAAGCAGCACTCACCAGAATGGGTTGTGCCAGAGATTAGGGAACAGTATAGAATAGGTCATGTTGTCCCTAACCTAGAGGAAACACCTAATGCCAATAACTCAATGTTTATCCCTCTTCTGTTTTTGTTTAGTTTTTAATTTTGAAACATGATCTCACTATACTGCCAGGCTGGCCTGAAACTCACTGCATACTGACCAGGCTGGGTTAGAGCTCATGGTCTTCCTGGTTTTAGGCTTAATTGTATTACCATTACTGTTGTATCCTGACCCTGGGCCAAACTGTCTACTCAGGTTTCAGAATACACAGAATTGCCCTTGGAAAAACCTGTAGTTGGTTTGCAAGAAGATAATTGCTATAATGCACAGTTTGAAAAGCTCCAAGCCAGAGGGGAACAGTAAAGGGGCAAAGAGTTTCTCATGGCTTCCAAGTCCAACTCATAGAGAAAATGGGAATTAAATACACTTCCAGTAGCACTAATTAAAGGCAAATTAAAGGAGAAAGGCTGCAGCCCATCCAATCAAGTATATAAATTCACATTTAAAATGTGACTGAAGTACTGGATAACCCAGTAAACAGCACAGTGGGTGACGGTTGGAGTGTCCACACTGTCATTTACCAGCTCTGAAGCCGCAGGTAGGTCAATGTATTTTTTCTGCACCTCAGCTCTTTCATTTGAAAGTGAAGGACAGCAGTCTTCACTGAATGAGGATATTGTGAGAATTAAATGAACAACTGCACAAAAGGAATCCAAAACACCAATGCTTAATAAATGATGGTTTCATGAATCCTGGCTTAGGAATACCACATTGAGAATAGAATCAGAAAACCTAAGTCCTCCTCTTTGCCTTGCCCGGTTTATAAACTAAAGAAGCCAACCGAGAGCTCAATTCTTCACATGATTTTCTATTTTTTCTTTATAAACAAGATGTCCACAGCAGCCAAATAAGCTAGGCATCCTTAACTTCATTTAATGGATGAGGAGAGTAAGCCTCCAATAGGGCATAGTGCCTAAGGTTGCAAAGCCAGTTGGAGGCAGAGGACACATTTGATTTTAGACTCCAAAGTCCATCAGCAGTGCGTTGTTGTGACCATTCTGGAATTGCTGATGTGTCTGAAGACTGTGTGGTAAGTGGAGCCTGCACCCTTTACTCAGAGCATCATTCCTTGGGAACATGATCCAGGATACCAAGCCCATAAAGAGAATGGGTAGCAATTGTCAATACTGCATCAATAACAGAGCTTTCTGAAGACAGGAAGAAGGCTAAGAGCCAAAGGCAAAGCAGTGGCTAATGATGAGTACATGTAATGTAATTTTCCATGGACAGGGGACTTGACAGCCACAGAAGTAAGTCTTATGTTGGCCTCTTTAAAAACACAGTAGAGAAAAGGCAGTAGGTTATGGCAGCAGAGTCGGGGTGAGACCTGCCATGTCTTCCCTTGTATACCCTCTAGATTACTGCCTTTCACCTTGGCCACATTGTCACCAACTTTTGGGGTCAGAGTTGAGTTCCTGTTCTTATAAACATGAACTGTGATAAAAGTAGACAGAAGAGCAGGCAAGCAGTTTTATTAAGAAATGAAAGACAACTTTTTAAAAAAAGTTCTCTGCAACATATAGGGCCCAAAGGGGCTGCTACCACACACCATGTATCAGGGCCTTTTATGTACAGAGCATGAGTCAGCCCTAGTCCATATGGAAATAGGCATCAAGTTGGATTAAGTTTATTAGTTATGCTTAAATGCATATAGAGGGTTTTGGTTGGTGGGTTAGGAAGAAGAACACGAACAGAGAAAGAGCCTGCCAAGAAGTTCTAAGAAAAGCCAAGATCTCCTTCTTGATGAGTCATATTTAGGTTCAGAATGGAGTTTCCTTTTAGTCTTCCCAGGCTGACTGACATTTATTTTCTCGTGGGCCTGTGTTGTCCTTAACTAGGTACCTTCCAAATAAGGCTACCTTGTTCCTAATCTTTATCAGCATCACAAGACCTCTCTCTACTTGTCTTGATTTAATGTTTATATTAATTGCATCTTCCTGCCATTACATTACAATACTAATGGGTTAACTTTGATTGTCGTCCTACTTGAATGAGTTTTCCATTAGTACCAAGATTAAAACTTTTAATAAGTATTTTTGATGGATGGATGAATGGACAGACATTTTCCTATGTGGTCTAGTAGCCACTTTAAGTACAAGAGATGAATCTGTATCATTTCTGAGTTCTTTCCTCAGCCTATAGCACAGAAGTGGGAGACTAGAAGGTATTTTACAAATAAATAAAGCATTGCTTTAGTCTCTTCTTGGATCCTGACCTCGGAAGACCTTGGAAGGCTTAATAAAACTGGTTGGCTACCACTCTCTGTAGTTGGACTGAAGGGCAAAGATGGTCTAAATCCCAAGCTTGATTAATAGTCTGTTTGCTTATGAAAGTTCAGGAGCCACATAGTCAGTAAGTAGAGAAGTGAGTAGATGGAGAACAGATCCAACCATCTGTGCACAACCACCCTCTGCAGAAAGCAGAGGGACAGCTCTACCTACGTCTCTTCGTGTTTGGGCATCACGGAAGAAATAATAGAGCTTTAGGTGAAAGAGAGCAGCCAGGGTGTCACTCAAAGTAATTGAATTTGAATTCAAATCCCTCTTTTCCTTTTTCTTCAGCTGTGACAGGCACCCCCAATGTGCCCAAATTTGTGACTGTCATCCACTTGTTTATGACTATTAATGAAGCAAGCTGTCCTCAGGCTGAGAGCAATATGAATGCTCTCTACTTCCAGTCAAAGGGAATATTCTCCACTTTTCATCCCGGATGGGGAAATGATATTCCAAGCCTCAATTTCCTGGAGGAATTTAGCAGGCACTCCAGATAATTAGGCCATCACATAGTTTGGCGACACAAGTGCTCAACTTCACCCTTAATTCCTCCTAGTGCCTGATTCCTCCTCCCCTCCCTAAGAAGTCCACTCTTTTCTTATCTGAGCATTCTGAATTTCCTGTCATTATCGAACCTGGCATTAAGTAAACCTTGTAGTGCCAAGAAACAGTTCATCTCAGAGTCCTCTCTATTTGGATCTTAACTTAGAAATCCAAGCTGATTATCTATATAGCATTGGACCATGCTGTGTACCTTCTTAAGCCTTGCTATGACTACCTTGTTTTGCTTACTTCAAAATGATCGTGATGGCAGGTAATTTTAGATAAGGACCCTCTCCCCTTTCCCTCTCCCACACTCCAGGATTTTGTTTATAAAACAATTGCATGTGTTGCACAATGGCTTAGACACATAACTTATTACAGAAAGTGCTATTTGATAGAAGAACCTAAGCAGTGCCAGTCACTCTTGCAGAGAATATGTGAAACCAAAAAAGCTAAACTGAAAATCCAGAAGATTTCCGCTGTTTCTGATGCGTCTATCACCTACCCATCAAGATTCTTGGAAACCTATTACAGGCCACACAATAGAAGTCTTTTAAAGGCACTGTTTTGCTGCCATTTTCCAGCATTGGTGATGGAACTGTCAATTGTCTTGAAGGCATGTTGTGATGGCCTCAGGATCTCCCCCACTGAGAATGATCAGGAAAACCCCAGGAAAGTTAGTTAAGAGGGGCAGAGAGTCAAACACAAGATACCAAGCCATGAGAAGGGAAAAGAGAGCAGACTCAACAGGAGGGCTGGTTCATACACTGACAGAAGTGAGGAGCAAAAGCTGCCCAGTGTCCCTGATGCACCCACCAGGGGTGATATGAGATGTCACACCCTTTCCTCTCCACCTTATTATTTTGTGTCTCCTAAATGTTTAAAAACAGAAAATTAAGTATTTCTTGAGAACTCCTATTTAGCATTGAGAATTGTCCAATCACTGACTACTTTAACCTCTGATCAGTTATCAACCTCAATCTTGACAATAGGTCAGGCAACCCAAGGATCAGGGTATAAGGGAAACCAGTGGATCATGATTTTTTAAAAATATTGTTTATTTATTTTCAATAAATAACACAGCGAGATAAAAGAGAAACAGACAGAGAAAGAATGAGCCCACCAGGGCCTCCAGCCACTGTAAATTGACTCCAGATGCATGTGCTACTTTGTGCATCTGGCTTTATGTATACTGGGGAATTGAACTCAGGTCATTGGGCTTTGCAGGCAAGTGCCTTAACCACTGAACAATCTCTCCAGTCCAGCTGTAGTACTGCTACTCATATCAATTCCTGTGACCCCTGCAAATGCTGTCACATGCTAAGCTGCCCAAAGCTGGTCCAACTCCTTGTCACCCACCTCAATTCCACCCAAAGATTCTGCATCTCCAGACTTCTTAGGGTTATCATTAGATCCAGCTCTGGGTATGTTTATAGCCGCAGTTCAAAATAAAATACAAGGATCCAAAGTCTCGACACATTGCTGTGCAAGGCAGCTGCCTGAAGTCAGCCATTCAAGGAAATATCATTCAAGCCTCCTGGAGCTGGAAGCTGAAAGTATGAGGTCTGGGAGAATCCAGCACTGTCTAATGCAAGAGAGTCAGAAGTGGCTGAGGCAATGCTATGGGAACAGGATCAAATTCATACCACAAGGTCACTATTTTTACTCATACTGGTGAGAGCCCTGAGCTAGGAGAACAAATAGCCCAAGTTTTGGGGACCTTCAGAACTCTGTGCATTCTGAATCACCCAGATGTCAGGAGAGACCCATGGAGGTAAGATAAACACAGCTCCACAGGAAGTCTGATCCATCTTGATTCTAGACCTTTAGGGAAACTGGGTGGGTTAGGGCTACCACAGCTATCACAACCAGGAAGCTTTGATCCACCAATGTGTATTCTCTCTCATGGTTTAGAAGACCGGAAATATGATTGGAGACTGTGATCAGGGGCACGCTAATGTATTATTATTTTTTATTTGCAAGGGAAGATGGAGATGGGTACCATGGGACTTCCTGCCACTGCAAATAAGCTCCAGACATATGTACCACTTTATGCATCTGGTACTGGGGAATTTAACCCATCCTGTCAGGCTTTGCAAGCAAGTACCTTTAACTGCTCAGCCATGTCTCCATCCCTACTTTATTTTTTGACCCACATTCCCGCATTCTCTTCTCTGTGATGGCGATAGTGTGGACTATATGGGATTACACGCCATTCTTCAGAATGAATGACAGAACAATGGAATTTTTAACTAGTCACCCATGGCCACTTATAATCCATGTGCAAAGCCCACTCCTTTGCACATACTTGCCTCGTGCTTGCCTTCCCTTACTCGTGCTTTTGATAGGTGACAAAATGGCTAGGCAGTCAGTGACAGAACCCCAAATGTGGTTTTTTTGTCTTGACTAAAAATCAGAAAATGCCATCAAACTTTCAGAAACCTGGATGATAATCCCTCCAGGAAAGATTTCTATATTAAATGTTATACCCTTCTAGATGACAGAAACTCTGATCCTCACCTAAGACTACTGGAAAAGCTATAAAATCTTGTCTTTGTCCATGTCTGGTTTTCCTCATGCAGCCATTCCCCATAAAAATCCCAGATCTGAATCTCAAGGTAGGCTTCTCAAAACCTGTCTTGCCTCCTGGGAAAGAGCTCTGCCTTATTTCCTTCTCTTATATTCTAGGCTTAAGCTCCCCTTCTCTTCTTCTTCCTAAAGTTTTAAGCTATAATAGAGTTTTTGAACCTTATCCTGTGGTCCATGGATTCTTTGAATTCATAGGACAAGAATCCAGGGACACCCCAAATTATGAGGGCATTAGTATACAAGAAAAGTAAAATTCCTGCATAATTTGTCCCTCTTCTTTATATCAGTGTGGTCACTGGATTTTAGTTCAAATACTAGTGTGACTTTTCTAGCTGTGTGGTCCCACAAGTTTCTTACTCTTTTTGTAAAAAGTGTGGGTGCTAAAACAAATCTAGCCATATGCCCCTTCAAATAAAGAAATCAGCACAATCATTTGCATTAATTTAAAACCCAAAGAAAAAGGAATACCTGTGGGATTTTTGGAAGGTACAAGCAGAAAGAGCTTCTTGTCATTGGTTTTAAGCTGTGTAGAATTTAGAGGGTGTTGTAGTAACCTCCACATTGCTGAGAGAAACATTCAACCAGACACAGGTTATGGGAGGAAAGGGTTGATTTCAGTTTACAAATCCAGGGGAATTGTATCAATGGTGGAAGAAGGAGCTTTAATTCCATTGATCCAAGCAGACAGAAACAACTTCTACCAGCAAACACCACAAGCAGCAGGCACAATCCCCACCAGAGCTCTAACTGCTCTCTCCATACCTTTGGAATGGAGTTCAAATCCAACCCCAGTGACAGGACTCCTCCAGCAGGCTGCTGAGACTTAAACAAGAAGCTTAATCTTAAAAATGCATGAGGCTATGGGGACATGCATTCACATTCAAGCCATCACAGAGAGTGTTTGTACAGAGCCAGATTGTATAGAGGGGAAGTGAGGAAGTGAGTGGAAAGACAGAGTGGGAAAGAAGGAGGTGAGAGCTGAGTAGGTATTAGGAA
>PVHP010039927.1:0-16102 GCA_004024765.1 Zapus hudsonius | reverse complement strand
AAAATGCTTCCTATCCACACAGTGACTGTGGATTCAGAGGTACCCTTCTTACCTTCAGCTTGCAGAGGAAGGAAAAAGGACAACTGGATTCTGAATGGAGCTTTCAAGACAATTGCATAGAGTCATGTGGTAGGCAGGAAGTGAAGCTTCAATCCAGGGCATTAAAGATTCAACCAAAGCCAGGCAATCCCAGCAGAGGGAGGCAGAGGTAGGAGGAATGCCGTGAGTTCAAGGCCACCCTGAGATTACATAATGAATTCCAGGTCAGCCTGGATTAGAGTGAGACCAAAAACCAAAAAAAAAAAAAAAAAAAGAGCCAAGAATAAGGTCAAGCCAGAGAAAAGAGTAACAATGGTGCCATTTGCCAATAATGCTGAAGTGCCCCTAGTCAATTAAAGTAACCTTAACGGGTATAACCCTGCAGAGGCTCCTCTTAAAGGAAAAAAAAAAAAAAAAACAACCCCTCCACAAAAACCTGTCTCAGTCTGACATCTCCACCATCTACTGCCTCATTTCTCTCATTCCCTTCATAGAAAAACTTTTCCAGAGTTTACGCTTGCTCTCAACAATTTTCCCCTCATTCCCTCTTGAACTCAGTCCAATAGGATTCTCTTCAGAACCCCAGTGACCTTCAGGACATGAAATCCTGTGATTCGGGCTGGAGAGACTGCTCAGTGGTTAAAGGCACTTGCTTGCAGAGCCTGAGAGCCTGGGTTTGATTCCCCAGTGACCACATAAAGTGAGATGCAAAGTGACACATGTGTCCGGAGTTTACTTGCAGTGACAAAAGAAAGGCCCTGGTGTGCTCATTCTCTCTCTCTATCACTCTCTCTCTTCTCTCTCTTTCCTTCCTCTTTCCTTCTCTCTGCTTGCAAATAAATAAAAATATTTAAACAGCAAAGAAACAATCCTTTGGTGATTTTCAGTTCCTGACTCCAGCACTGGGCGCCCTGTCACTCCCTCCTCAGTCATTTTCATTACTAATAGGAAGCTGCTCTCTTTGGTTCTCATCCTACCTCCTTGGCTGTTCCCCATTTCAAAGGCCCAGTCTTTGCACCTCACTCTTTCCCCCACTTTCTGGTACCCTTATCTACTCTAGTCTTTAAATCACCCCTAAATGCTGATCTCTTGAGGAGCCTATCTATAACTGCTGGTTCTACATCTCCATGGACATAGTTTGTGAGTGTCTGAGATTTAAATATCTCCACAACTGAATTCCCCAGCATACCTAGCCTCAAAAGCTGCTTCCCCAGCACCCTTCTTTTCAGATAATGGGAATTCCATCCTGCAGCTGCTGTTCAGGCCAACGACTCCTGGTCATCCCTGACAGCCTGCCTGGGCCTCATCTCCTATCCATCAGCAAATGCTTTAAAACGGAGCCAGAATCCAAGCATAAAGCAGACCTCAGCCCCTGCCCTGGTTGCAAACCAGTGATCATCTCTTCTCACCTGGGTTACTCCTTCAGTCCACTCACTGCCCCAATTGTGCCTATGTCTCCTCTCCCATCAGCTTACACACAGCAATCAGTGTTGAAAATGAGTCCTTTCATTCTGAGCCCCTGCACAAAGCCCCCAGAGCATCCCTCCTTCTTTAGCTGTTCTCAGCTGCCCCTTCCCAGGCACTGCCCACTCAGGCTAACTGGGATTTCTCTCACCTCAGCTCCTTCTACTCTTCCCCTTACTCAGTTCTGGCTCACCGACCTCCTTGCTGGTTACCAGGCTAAGCTTGGTTCCTCCCTCCTTCAAAGTGTTCGCTGGGCTATCCCCGAGGAAGCCACATGGACTGCTCACCCACTTTGCTCAGGGCTTTACTCTCTTCTGGAGATAGCTTTCCTCATCACTCTTGCTATGTTTCATCTCTGCTTTATTTTTGCACCTCTGCCTTATTTTTCTCTGTAGAACATAACACCATCTATCATAACCCATCTTTTCTTATTAATTTTTTAAATTTGGAAATAAATTCAAGATTATAGAAGAGTTGCAAGAAGAAAGACACTCCCCCACGTATCCTTCACTACTAGTATTGGTTACTATTCTAATTGCTTGCAGATACTTACAGAAAAAGGGTCTGTTTTGGCTCGCTGCCCATCAAGGCAAAGGAGGCCTGGCAGTGGGACCAGGAGGTGGCCGGTCACACCACCCCTCAGTCAGGAAGAAGAAAGAGATGAATGCTGGTGCTTCCACAGCTTCTTCCACACTATTGTATTTTTAAAAATTATTTACTTATTTACTTATTTGCAAGCATAGAAAGCTAGAAAAAAGAGAGAATGGGTGCACCATGACCTCTAGCCACTGCAAATGGATTCCAGACCCATGCACCACTTTGTGCACTTGGTTTTACATGGGTATTGAGGAATCGAATCCAGGTCATTAGGCTTTGCAGGCAAGCACCTTAACTGTTAAGCCATTTCTCCAGCTTCTCACTCTTGTATTTTGATGTGTCATCTTTTTTTTTTTTTTTTTTTTGCCCTCCATCATCTATGATGACATATTGACAGGCCCTATATTGTGCAGGTCTCAACAGTTGCTGTGAGGCATGACTGTAATGGCCACTTCATGTCCAAAAGCTACTTTTCTTTAGTCTTAACATTCCATCCCCTGCCTCTATCCAGTTTTATTTAATGGGGCAGCCATGTTTTCTTATGATTGTAATGTTACATATGAGATGTTGTGACCGTTGGGGCATTATATTTGAGTCACACAACTTCTCTGCCCATCACTGATGATGCTAATTTTAATCTGGGAAGAGGTTGGATTCTGCCACATTGTATGGCACTATGTCTTTGCTGTGGTTCAAGTCCATCCTCTCCCAAATTCAGCAGTTTAAACTTAACTGTCAATATGATGGTATTAAGAAATGTCATGTATTAAGAGACAAAGCCTTTAATAGGTGATTAAAAGGTCATGAGAAGGGCTGCAGAAATGGCTTAGTGGTTAAAAGTGTTTGCTTGCAAAGCCTGCCGGCTCAGGTTCAATTCCCCAACACCTACATAAATCTGGAAGCAAAAAGTGATACGTGCATTTGGTGTTTATTGGCAGTGGCAAGAGACCCTGGCACATGTGCACACACACATGCAAATCAATTAAAATTATCTTTTTTAATGATGAGGGATTCTCTTTTGTGTGTGGGGTTAAGGTTCTTCTCAGAGGTTTCTCAGAGTGGAGTTTTCTTGTCCTTCTGCTACATGAAGACACAGCATTTCTCCCCTCTGGAGCAACAAGGTACTGTTTTCAAAATATGTTTTTTGTGTATGTCTGTATATAGTGTGCATGATTGTGTGCATGCATGTTTATATGTGTGTGCACATGCATGTAGAAGCCAGAGTTAATGTTGATTGCCTTCCTCAATTGCTCTTCCTCATTATTATTATTATTATTATTATTATTATTATTATTATTGAGAGAGGGTCTCTCACCAAACCTGACTCTCACTGATTTGTCCAGACTAGCTAGTCAGGAACTCTTAGGGTTCCTCCTGTCTATTTCCCAAGAGCTAAAATAGTGGGTACTACATCTGGCTTTTCCATGGGTGCTTGGAATTCAAACTAAGGTCTTCATGCTTCATCAGTAAGCACTTCACCCACTGAGCCATCTCCCCAGCCCCAAGGCAGTGTTAGAGTAGATGGTAGGCCTCACTAAACAAGTAAAATGGATGCTTTGATCATGAACTTCCCAGCTTCCATAAGTATACATAATATATTTCTGTTTTGTGTAAATTACTCAGTCTCAGGTATTCCATTAAACAGCAAGAAGTTATTCCTCTCAAATTCATATCCCCCATACCTCCTAAGTGATAAATTAAGGACACCTCCTAGGTAAGATGTGCCCCTGGTATAATAATGGCAAGTCTGTTAGGGGGCTACCCAACTGCTTTCTGATTGGATTTGAGGCCTGCTTCATGGGAAGGAATTCACATCTGGTACTGTCAACCCCACCAAAAGCCTGTAGTTAGGTAGGTCCTAGGCCCATGTGGGGAAGCTACTACTGTTGTTTTGCTAAATGCACATGTGCCTGTCAAACTGCCTTCTAAATAACTGCTTATTGCCGTAGATTAGTGCTGCTATCAGCTTTGGTGGGAGAAGCTTCTTTCTGCAGTGCTCAGCAGTAACTGCAGAGACTCATGACTGATCAAAGTGCTGAGTGTAAGTGACTGCCGAATGCTCATGTATAAATGACATCTATGTTATCTCCTTCAGTGCTCAGGGATGGCAGAAGAAGACCTGGGCAGATCCAGAGGAAGGGGTGGGAGTGACATGGAATGCAAACGTCTGAACATGGCATGTCTGTTGCACTCTTGAACTCAGTAAGTATGATTATCTGCACAAAAATGGGCTCCTTAGCATCCTGTCAAGAGGAGGAGGGGGCCCACGTGGCTGCGCCCCTCTTTGAGGATTTACAAGCAGTTAATGGTTGGTGGGGAAAGGAGAAACATTTTCTTCAGTGCCACCACGTGTGAATGTAGGAAGAAGGTGTTACCTATGAGTAAGTGGGCTTTATCTGACACTGAATCTGCTAGGGCTTTGATCATGAACTTCATGAGAAATAAGTTTCTGTTGTTTATAAGCTACCCAGTCTTCCTTTGCATCTGATAAGCAATCCATTCTCTCTCTCTCTCTGCTTGAAAATGAATAAATAAAATAGTTTAAAAAATGCCTCCATAGAGAGATACATTCAGATCATGAACACATCCTGTCTTCTAATTCTCACCTCCGATTGGGTGTGATGATGACTCTAGCCTTTACTCTGAAAGCAGCACAATGAGGTCTTTGAAACTGCACCTTTCTAAATTCATTAGATGGCATTCAGAATTCTACTATAAACAAGAGCTCTCCTGTCTCACCTACCCACCCACCCACTCATTTATTATCTGTATAAACTTTGGGATCACTTATGGGTTTAGTGATCAAATTATCCCACAGGTGACAAACCAGAACACCTTTCAGCAAGTTTCTGTGTCCTTTAACATGTTCATATCACCTTTTTGAGCACTTTCTTAATTTCTGCATAGCAAACTACTCCAGGTTCATCTTATACCTACCCTACTTAAAAACAAACCTAGACTTTCTCTGAGAAATCATAATTTATTTTTATTTAGTGTCGTAGTCGCCACACGCCACTGGGATGAATGTTCAAACCAGGCACAACTTATGGGAGGAAAGGATTTATTTGTAGCTATAGATATAGGGTAAGTTCCAGAATGCAAAAGAGGCTGCTCCACTTTCACATGTCCAAGCAGAGAGAAACCTATCACCAACACCACACACAGAACAGCAAACAGGCAGGAGAGCAAAGGAGAGAATTTCTTCACCTTTGTATAGCCTGAGGGTGGGATTTTACAACCCTTTCCCAGATTTAATGGCTTTCTGAGTCTCTGGAATTTCCTTCCTGCACTTCCCACACAGGAAAGGATGTTTACTTCTAGCTTCTTGGAGCTTCTTTACATCTTGCCCCCTACTGAGAGGCTGCCTTCCTGTAAACATCCTCAGAGACCCACCCAAGAGTTACTAAAAAGGTCAAGTTGACAACAAAATCTATCCATCACATTTAGAAACCAAGTTTGGGTACTAGACATACTGACATTCTAGTGTATTTTTACTTCTAGGCCTTTCGGCCAGGAAAACATATGCATACAAGATATATGTGTGTGTGTGTGTATTTGTGTATAATATGTATACACATATGTGTATAAATATATGCCTATATAAACACACCAAAACAAAACATACCTATAGTTTGTTTAATATACTAAAATACAAGCTCCACAAAGAAGGAAGTTTTTGTCTATTTGCTGTTGGGCTGTTGTCCTGCCTAGCATGTACAAGGTCATGGGTTTGAGACCCAACTCAAATATAAAACAAACCTTGGGGAGGGAATTATCATGGTTTATTGTCTATAATTATGGAAGCTGTCAATAAAAAGTTTTTGCTGGGTGTGGTGACGCATGCCTTTAATCCCAGCACTCCGAAGGCAGAGGTAGAAGGATTGTCGTGAGTTCAAGGCCACCCTGAGACTACATAGTGAATTCCAGGTCAGCCTGAACTAGAGTGAGACCCTACCTCAAAAAACCAAAAAAATAAAAATTAAAAATAAAAAAAGGAATAACTCTACCGAAGACCCCCAGCAGAATTGGAGTAGGAGAAAGGGGGGGGGGTCTATGTGTGTACACATTTTTATAAAAAAAAAAGCAATAAATTAAAAAAAAACTGAGCTATCAGAGCTCAGGCTTTGGAAGTTATTCCCCTGAGTCCATGTTGACATAAACTTTTTGATTCTCCAAGAATATAAAAAAGATAAAACAATAGCAACAAAAAAGGAAATGAGAAGTGTTTAGTAAGTAGCTGTTGACTAAGAGACAAGAAAGAAACATCCTAGTAGGCTGAATGACTTAACAAATCCTTAGAGTACATCTCAGACAAACAGGGAAGGTTGAGATGGACTCTCATGTAGCCCAGGCTTGCCTGGAACTCCATATGTAACTGAGGCTGACCTTGAACTTCTGATCCTCTTGCCTCTGCCTCCCAAGTGCTGGGGTTATAGGCATGTACCAACACATCCCAAATTTTCCTTATATCATGATTTTCTCAAGAAGCTTAAATTTGTCCAGGACAGTATTGCTACCTTCATCATTGTTACCTTCCCACCTTACTTTTTTCTACCACCTTCTACCTCCAGACCTGTGCATTTGAGTCTCCTCTTCCTACCCTCTGGGGTTCATAACTTCAGGCAGTCAGTCAGGATAAACACAGAGGCTAAGTGGCTAGGCTGGGAGCAGGAGACCTCAAGCCTCATCTCTCAGTGGTGAGGACTGAGTCCTCCCTCCAGCCTGGAATGCTGCTGAGGACACGGGAGAGTCACACTGCCAACAGCAGCTAGCCTCTGGCTCTGTCCTCATGGAGCAGCCCTGATGTGACCCATGGAATGGCCACATAAAGCAGAGTTCTGAGGTAAGAGGAGAGAGAGGAACCCAGAGGGGGTAGTTAAGGACCCAGCAGGGAGAAAGACTCTCTAGGAGCCCTGGCATCATGGAAACTGGCCCTTCCACTCTTCTGTCCTCAAATGCTATAAATAGTCAGCTGCAGTATCAGCTGTGGCCAGACAAGGCCAATACAGAGAGGAAATGCATTTGGATGGATCGAGTTCCCCAGAGCGGAAGGAGATGAGGCTAAAGGAAAGCCTTTAGCCAACTCTACTGTGCATGGCCCTCATGCCGTGCCCATTCACAGTCCTCCACCAAATATTCCATCCTACTACTCTGCCAGTCTCCAATCTTTAAATGTTTTTATTTTTGCTGTGTGCGTGTGTGTGTGTGTGTGAGAGAGAGGTGTCTTCCTCCCATACGCTTGCAGTGGTGGGGTTCTCACCTACGATGGCCAAAGCAGAACATACGTAGGGTAGATCCACTCCATTGCTCTTCCTGAGCTTATTTTGAGTTGGAGTTTCTTTACTGAGTCTGCAGCTTGTGAGGCTTTGAGGATTTTGGGGGTCCCTGTTCCTCTCTGGGGCTGGGGTTACACGCATGCATGGCCACACCCTGCTGTTATGTGGGATCTGGAGATTTGAACTCAGGCAGTCTCAGGCCCCCTCAGTCCCTCATGCTTGTGCAGGAAGCATGCTTAACTTCTGAGCCATCTCTCCAGCCCTTTCCATCCTTCATTGTTCATTCTGTCTCTGTGTCGCCCACCCCCCAACCCCAGAATGGCCTTTCTGTCTGCTTTTGCTCACACTTTTAAAGCTTATCTCAAATTCCACTACCTCCAAGGCCAAAGTCCAATAGGCCATCCTGCAGAGATCCAGTCTCTTTTGCATTGCTGCCCCTGGCCTTTGAGTCCCTGCCAGTGTGAACAGGGAGAGCTGGCCCTTTGCCTTTTGTGGCTTGTGGGTTTGAGAGGTTTACTGGGACCTTTGGAATCTCTGAGTAACCTTCCTTCCCCTCCTTCTGAATTCTATAGATCCTCCCCTGCCTCTCCATGCACTGGGTTCTTACCCAGGTGAAATATATCAACCTATGCAGCGTGCCCAGCACGCACTCTAAATCACAGACAATAGTTACTAAATGAGGTCAGTATTTTTTCCTGTGTTTAGCCTGTTTGGAAGTCCTGCCCCCAAATGCCTTTCCTCCCTTGAAGACAAAGTCAGTGAGTGGCTCCTAGTAAGCTAAAATCCCAAATGTCTCAAGTTTCTCTAGATGAGGAGATGCGTGTGGATGCACGTAGGAATGTGTGCATATATATCACATATATCACCACATAAACATTTTTAGATATATGAACAATTCAAAATATCATTTTGAGATAAGGTCTCATGTAGCCCAGGCCACTCTGAAACAGTATGTATGCAAGGCTGGTCTTGAACTTGAACTCCTCATCGTCCTGCCTCTACCTCTCAAGTGCTGAGATTACAGGCTTATCTCACTACACTTGGCTGAACAATAATTGGATATTTAACATAATAATTTCTTTTTTTTTTTTTTTCACAGTAGGGTCTTGCTAGCCCAGGCTGACCTGGAATTAACTATGTAGTCTCAGGCTGGCCTTGAGTTCACTGGGCAGCGATCCTCCTACCTCTGCCTCCTGAGTGCAGACTACCATAATGGCTTTTTTTTAACCTTTGAGAACACTTAGTGCCACCTGTCCAGGTGGGATGGGAACAAAGAAGTAGGTGTGCAACACACTTGTGACTGCTCAGTGCTTCCTCTAGGTTGGGGGTCTGCCTGTGACTTTCCAACAAATCCTTTTGTTCACACTCTCATCAGCCCAGAGGGAACTCCGCTCAGGTCTGGGGCCCAGGTGTCAAGGCTGGCAGTGCCACAGGGCATGCTCTATGCAACTGAAACCTGAGAGGCGCCCAATCCCGAGTAGCCACTTCAAGATTCCCTCCCAGGGAGAACAGGAAGCAGGAGCCCTTTTCCATTGCTGCTCAGTCGAGGGCACCCCTGGATCCGGCAGCCAGCTGGCCTGCAGCGACGCTGGGCAGAGGAGCGAGATGCGCGGGGACTGGACACACAGACCCAGGAGCAGAGTTGACGCAGGGTGGGACCAGGCAGGCAAAGGCATTTGTTTTGTGAGGCTCGGAGTTTGGGTTTTGGTTTCTTTTTACAAAAAAGAGAAGCAAGTTCCAGGGTGTCCCTGCAGGTAGCGTGGGGACCTGGGAGGCGACCTGCGCAGAGAGACCAGAGCTTCTGGGCGCTGTGTGGAGGGCTGAAGCCTGGACCTCACGCACATCTGCATGGTCATAGTCTAGGGCGCTGATGGGGGGTGCTGGAGCCTGGATCTCATGCACATCTGTATGGTCATAGTCTAGGGCGCTGTATGGAGGGCTGGAGCCTGGACCTCATGCACATCTGCGTAGGCTAGCTTGTCCAGGCAGAGGCACAAGCTCTCCTTCCAGAAGGCTGGAAGACACAGTCAGCAGGAGGAGATCCATGGGGGGTAGCAATCTCCAAGAATGGGGAGCGCCAGCTAATCCTGGAGAAAAAAATGAGACTACATGTAGAACCCAATTTAGTCCTATATCCATAAAAGGAGAGGCTTTAGCCATCCCAGCACAGAGGTAGGAGGTAGAGATAGGAGGACTATCATGAGTTCCAGGCCAGCCTGGAACTACAGAGTGAGTTTCGGGTTGGTCAGGACTAGAGTGAGACACTACTTCGAATAAACAAAAACAAACAAACAAAAAAAAAACTGGGGGCAGGGAAGAGATTTAGGTAGCCCAGTGGCTGAAATGACCCCCAGAGTGTGGGTGCGGTGGGCTCTGTAGAGGCCAGATGGGGTAGCTGAGGCAGCTGCAGCTTTCTACCCAATCATTGGTTTGAAAAGTGCCCCCCATACACTAGGCTTCCTGGAGCATTCCTCTCTGGCCTGTTCCTGACCCTGCATTCTCTTGCTCTCTCCCCAATATCCAGATGTTTAATTAAGGGTATTTAGGACAGCACACTTTATGGAATGCCTTATAATAATAAGACAAACTTAAGTTCAGAGGTTACTTAAGGCCACTCAATTAGTACTGAGCAGAAATCACAAGGCCCGAGGGAGTTGGGAAGTATGGATAAGTAAGTAATGGTGTTTAAGGTAAAACTGGGAATTTTCTGAGTATGTTTTTACCTACCTGAGAGCTAGCTGCTTAGGGAGGGGAGCAGAGATTAGATCATGAGGTCCCTATCCCCAGAAAGGCTCTTTGTTCTCCATCCTAGGAACTATAGGAATAATATGAAAACCATATTATTACTAGATAAAACTGGCCTTGAAGATTATCTCCAATTCCCTCTCCTAGTTTTTATCAATGGCTACATATAGCTTTTAAATTTTATTTATTTACTTTTTATTTCTTTGTGTGTGCACAGCTTTGCATGCTATGGCAAGCATGTAAAGGTCGAGGACAGCCTTGGGGTGTCTGTGCTCTTCCCACTTTGAGAGGGTCTCTTGCGACTATACACATTTTTTTAAAGAAAATACATTTTTATTTATTTATTTGAGAGAGAAACAACGAGGTAGACAGAGAAAGAGAAAACATGGGTGTGCCAGGGCCTCCTGCCACTGCAAACTAACTACAGGCCAAGGCATGGTTTCACTTTGTGCAGCTGGCTTTATGTGAGTCTGGGGAATTGAACCCAGGCCATCAGGATTTGCAAGCAAGCATCTTTAACTGCTGAGCCATCTCTCCAGTTTGCCACTACAATTGAACTGCCAGGCTGCAAAGGAACATCAGACTAGCTGGGCTGGGAGCTTTGAATTCTCCTGGCTCTGCTCCCACTGTGGTAGGCCCTTGGCTGGGATCACCCATTCAGGCCCCACTTTGTATAAGTTTTATGTGGATGCCATGGTATACTAATAATTTTGTTCTAATCATTTCACATATTTTAAGCTTTGTGTATGTGTGTGGTGATCCTGTGGATTGAACCCAGGGCCTTCTACATGCTAGGCAACAGTTTTACCACTGAACTACAGCCTCAGGCCCCTTTCTACATATTTGGAAGCCACCTTTTCCTGCCTCCTCATAGTGTTCATGGTAATCACTTCCATGCAGTTTACCATTCCCTCATACGGCCATTCCATATTTAGCCACTTTTCTGTTATTTGTTGATTATTCCAGTGGGTTTGCCATTATAAATAATGTAGCTATAAATATCTATATACATATGACTTGTTTCTTCTTCTTTTTTTTTTTTTTTTTTTTTTTTTTGGTTTTTCGAGGTAGGGTCTCGCTCTAGCCCAGACTGACCTGGAATTCACTATGTAGTCTCAGGGTGGCCTTGAACTCATGGTGATCCTCCTACCTCTGCCTTCGGAGTGCTGAAATTAAAGGCCTGCACCACCATGCCTGGTTTTGTTTCTTCTTTTAAGTCATGTCTTTGGAATCAGTGCCCAGAGAGGGGCTGATTGGGTCACAGGTTGGCTGTTGTATAGTTTTTACTCTGTAGAGCCAGACTACTACTGAGAACATTTAACAAGAAAGTAAATGAGGACTCAGCCCTCACATTTTCCCTAAGTCTCTGTAGAATACTATGTGGGATAAACACTTATCAGCACCTACTATGTATCAGGTCTATGCTAGCAGGAAATCTGGGGTGAATGGAAGACAGGTCTTTCTCTTTGAGAGTACTGAACTGGTGGTCTTTTGCAGCCCTTTTATTCTACTTAGACACAAAATACTGAAGACTACTATACATGTGAAGGTTTCTGATTCCACCAACTTCTGTCGAGAATTGAAGCACAGTATACTTTCTATTTATTTATTTATTACTATTATTTTTGGTGTAGGGAACTGAACCCATGTAAAACATGGTTATACCAAGCCAGGCATGGTGACTCACACCTGTAATCCCAGGTCTTGGGGTATGCAGAGTCAGGAAGATTACTGCAAGTTCAAGACCAGCCTGCGATACAGAGTGAGACCCTGTCTCAAAAAACCCAAACCCAAACCAAATGATGAAAATGATTATACCACTTAGCTATGTCCTCAGCCCAGTGATGTACTTTCTAATCAGTAGAATCTTAACCAGAGTGGGTGTGTTTTTTTGTCTATTAAACAGGAAGTTCAGCTGGTATAGTGATTAGCACATGTACAGTCTAGTTAGAGGCTGAGGCAGGAGGAACATTTGAGCCTAAAGTTTCAGAACTGGCCTGGGCAACAGAATGAGAGCTCATCTCAAAATGAAACAAGGGCTGGGCATAGTGGCACATGCCTTCGATCCCAGCCCTCGGGAGGCAGAGGTAGGAGGATGCTGTGAATTTGAGGTCACCCTGAGACTACATAGTGAATTCCAGGTCAGCCTGGGCTAGAGCGAGACCCTGCCTCAAAAAACAAACAAAAAGAAAGAAACAAGGGCTGTGAAGATGGCCAAGCATTTAAAGGCTCTTGAGAGAGGATGCACATGTTCCAGCTAGCCTAGAGAATGCAGCGTGGTGAGTGAGAGACACTGCCTCAAAGCAACTAGAAGGTGAGGACTGACACTGGAGGTTGTTTTTACACCTCCACATACATGACATGACATGTGTTTGCTCTCACACACATAAACACAGACACAAATGACAAAAAATGTTAAATAAAAAATATTGTTAAATGAATTTGGCATGGGTTTAGGGGAGAATACCAGCAACTTCTGAAATGGCCCTAAGCATACTTCTGCCATTTCACAGTATTTATTTATGCACTGATGAGTATAAAATCAAAATATTGATCACCTCTGAAAAACAACGAAGATGCTGTACATCCTGTAGTATTAAGTATTCAGCCAAGATTTAAATCTTTATGTAAAATTAAGGGCATCCATCTCATTAGTATGCACATTTGCTTTTGTCTTTAATAGGTGGCAAAATTAGATGCATACCAAAGAAGTACGTCTAAATAATTAAAAATATATTTACAATATTTGTATGTGTTTAATGAATGAGATTTTCTTGCATCTGGCTTTATGTGGATGCTGGGGAATCAAGCCTGGGTCAGCAGGCTTTGCAAGCAAGCACCTTTAACTACTGAGCCATCTCTCTAGCTTTTAAAATAAATTTGTTTATTATTAGTAAACGCTTGATGTGTATACCTATTTTATTTACTTATATGCCTTGGGTTGAGTAAAAATTTTTTTGAGTGAAAAGGGGTTGAAAATGGATAAAGTTTAAGCCCTGTCTAGATAACATGAATGTAGATGCCATCTAAAAGCAAGCAGGGCTTTCCCAAAGGTAAGCATTTGTGCTGTGACATGAGTCAGGCAAGGCGGTTCTTCCATGTGGAGATCTGCGCACTGGCTGGGATGGCAAGGAGATGGAATTGTTCTAGAATAAATGGGCACCAAGAAAATTATGGAGCTCATGGCGGGTAAGAGGTCCAAGAACGGCCAATGTATTACATCCATTGAGCGGGTATTGGAGGCCCTAGATTATAGCAGTGATCAAATGGCCTCATTACCATAAGAAAAGTTCCAGTTCGACCAGCAACAGCCCCCGGAGCCCGGAAGTGGCCCTGTTGCAATCCCAGGAGCTCAGCCCGAGGGAAGACTTAACCTTGGGGAGGCTCAATTACCTCATCTCGACAATGGGATTAGGTGCCTGGCTGCCTCCTCGCCTCCGAAGAGATCCCTTGACAGCACCTCTCATTACGGTTTCCAAAAAGTAAAAGTGACCATAGTCGGCTGCGCCCTCGGCACAGCCCACCGCCTGGGACCCGGCTCGCGGTCGCCCGGCGTGCGTGCGTGCGCCCCGGCGCTGGGAGCGGCCGCGCTCCGTCGGGCCGTGGGAGGGAGGCGGAGCCGCGGGAGCCCCGACCCTGACCCTGACCGTCCGGGGCTCGGGCCGGGTCCCGCGGGCGCGCGGGGCGTGGAGTCGCGGGCCGGGCGGGGCGCTGCAGCGACGCGGCTTGGGGCGGAGCCGCCACTCGCTCCCGGGGCTCCGCCGCGCGCTCTTCCTCCGACAGCTGCTCGGGACCCGCGAGCCTCGCCGCGTCCCTCCGCCGTCTCCGCCGGCCGCCCTCGCCGCCGCCGCCGCGCCATGAGCACCCAGCAGATCGTCCTCCAGGGCCCGGGACCGTGGGGCTTCCGCCTCGTGGGGGGCAAGGACTTCGAGCAGCCTCTGGCCATTTCCCGGGTAAGAGCCGCCCGGGGCGCGCGGGGGACCCGGGGAGGCTCCGGGCGGGCTGCGCTTCCAAGGGCGCGCGGCGCTCCCCGCCCTCCCGGGCCCCGGAAGCACCGGCTGGGGATGCGGGGCTCCGGGGATCCCGCGCGCTGAGACCCCGCTCTTCACCGCGGAAAAGTGGGGGGGGGGGCAGCTGAAGGCCAGCCGCTGGAAAGTCCTGGAAACTGAAGGGGAGTGAGTGCCCAAGAGTTAGTTCCCTGGAGAGCGAGTGGGGCTAATTTAGCAAACAACCCAAACAAGTCTGGATTTGGACCCTGGCTGGGTCTCAGCTTCCTGATGCTTTTCGGAGAAAACGCGGGAGTAGGGAAATAACCCCAAATAAACTCTTAAGTCATTCGTCTCCCAGGCTCCTCATTCCATGTTATCCACGACCAGCCCATTTTCCTTGGGGAATGTGGACTGGGGTGGACTTCCCTTGAAAACTTCTTAGCTGGGCCTCATTTCTGGAAGGGACCCACAATCCATCCCAGACTGGCAAATGAAGTGTAACCCTGTGACGACCCAGGCTCATTATTTGGAGGTCCAGGCTTTTTGAATTTCGGGCAAACATAAGGTGATGCCCCTCCTCGCCCCAATGGTCAACATTTTTAGTGCCTTGCAGGTAGAAGGAGGTCATTTAAATGTCTTCTGATTGAGGAGCGCTCCCTGCAGCAGTGATGCTGGACCTAGAGGGACCACATTCCATGCAACTGGCCCCCGTGCCTGCTGAAGCTGACCTTCCTCTTGTCACTGTAGTGTTTTAAATATCCCTCTCCCCTTGGGCCAGGTGGTGGTGGAAACATAAGAGATGATTCCTACAGGTCCATTTAGCTCAAGGCTGTGCCTTCCACAGCTGAAGGAGATAGGTGGGAGTTCCAGGAGAATTGGGGTCTCCTCTTGCCTTATCTGCCAACCACAGTCTCTACTCACACTTCCTTCCAGGTGGCCCTGTCTTCCACCTGCTCCTCTTGTCCCACAGAGATTTGATTGTTCTTGGAGGTAAAGTCTCTTTACCAGCCTCCAGCTGAATTCCTCAAGCATGGAAACTGTGTCTTACCAAATCTAGACCTCTGTCCCATGCCTGACCCAGAAATGTACCTGGCTGTGCCCAACATATCCTTGCAGGCTTAAGGGTGCTTGTCCGTGGAGGGCATGGCAACCGTGCATTTTAGACCTGCTTACCTCATTGTCCAGTTGTTCCTGTGCTGTATCTATAATTAACCTGCAGGCCCTCTACACTTCTGAGGAACTTTTCTTTTTATGTAGGGGAGGATGTATTGGCAATCTTTTGAAAGAGCAGTCACCGCCTGTCATTTTGGCTGCTTTGAAAAGTCTTAATGCCAGCTGGGGATATTCAGTGATGCAAGTGGCACTGTCTGGAATAATGATGGTGGAAGGTGGAAAACTCACACTGAATCTGTTGGTTTGTACATTCATCTATTAATTTTTATGCTATATACACATGTTTAATGACCACATGCCATATGTCTGTGCCAACTCCCCAGACCTGAGAAGACACAGCTCCATTCCAGAGGTGTTCATAATCTAGGGAGGAAAGTTTATCTTCATAATGCCTCTGGCAGGTGTTTTGACTGAAAAGTGAAAGTGATTCAGGGAAGGTACCATTTTCATACTGACAGTAATTTACTGTCTCTTCAGCTTATTTCCATAAGGGGAAAATGTGAGTCTGCTCACCTCTTATGTGTGGGAAAGACATTGTCATAAAGGGACCATGGGATGTGGGGGTAAGACCTGGTGCTGGTCTGGGTACTGGTTCTTACTGATACTGAACCTAGGATGAGCCTTCCACTGTCCAAAATTATTACTTTAAAAAAAAAATCACTGCAGTGGGGACAACACCAGCCCTCGGTTGGTTCCAAGTTAACGAATGTTAGAATGCTTTGCTGATAGTGAATAATAGTGAGGTGTGAGCATTGACCATAGCTCTACCCTCTTTCTGGTTGGCTGAGTGCTACATTTATTATCCTGGGCAGATACAGC
>PVHP010039926.1:0-16092 GCA_004024765.1 Zapus hudsonius | reverse complement strand
GCAAATGCCTGATTTAAAGGAGGGACTAATAAGAACCTGCTGGATTAATGAAGTGTTTAAAATAGTGCCTGGCACTTCATCGAAAATGTTGGATGAATCATCTGATAAAATTATCCCCTCATGCAAATGAATGAGAAGTTTCAGGCCACAGAACGAAGACCATGCTAGCTAGGTCCAAGTGGATACTCTGCAGGGTGCACACAAGTAATTTAAAATCTCCATCTCATTATGTGTCAGAGTGTTAGATAGCCATTGGTTGGCCCCCAAATACTGGATGAGCTGCCCAATCAATGCTATCTAACAAGAACAGCTACTTGTCCAAGATGGACAGCTCTGTGAGGAGGGACCTCATGGCTATGCTGCTTCAGGGCCAATTAACTGGTGTCTGACATCTTCCAGTAAATCTAAATGAAATGCATTCTTGTGAATTCTAATTTCAAGTGAGTTTAATTGAACTTGGGAGGGGAGCTACCATTCAGGGAGTAAAATGAAAATGAAGTAATTGAATATTTTTCCAGAATTGTAGTTGAAATGTGCTCCATCAAATGTTTCATAACCCAAGTGACCATCTGCATGTATTTAGTATTTGGAAAGGGAAGAGGTGTATTTCAGACTCAGCTTGTAACCACTCAAAGGATACATACAAAGAGCTGCTTGCTAATCATGTATAGAGGTGGGCCTTGGTTTAACACTTATTTTTTTTATTAGTATTTCATTTTAAGTTGAAAGTTAAATAATGTGGTCAAGGGAATTAAAATGAGTCAGGGTGACAAAAAAAGTAAACCAGAAAATATCTTTCCTCATTCCCCTCCCCAAATGAACAAAAGTAGAGCATTACTGTTGAGTTGAAAGTATAAACATTTTGGTGCTCTTAACCAATTGATTACAGATCAGAATGTTGAGTTCTTTATTCAATAACTATTTATTAAAGGCCTACAGAGTTTCAGGTATCATGGGAGATAAATGATTGAACAGCGCTGAGTCTATGGCCAGAAGGAAGTTTCTGTTCAATAGTGATGAGACCTGAGAGAAAATTGGCATAGAAAAAGTAAATGTAATCCATACCATCAAAGCCAGCGCTGAGTGCTGAGGTTATATGGGCTTCTGTCTGAGGAAACAAGTCCTTGTCCTTGGGGAGATGCTGTTTGAGCTGTAGATATTTGTAGGAGGAAAAGAAAGAAGAGAAACTATTTGGAAGAAGAAGGAGCATTTAATTGGGTTGGTGAGGAAGATTTGTGGAATCCAATAATCTGTAAGAAATTGATGTGGTGTGGTTACAGAGGTCTTCAATGGGTTTTAATCTCATTAGGCAACCTCTAAGCAAGAAAAGGGTTTGGTCAGAGACAGAGTAAGAATCTAGATGTGGAAACTGGGGAGATAGGTGAGTTGGCAACGTGCTTGCCATGCAAATATGGGAACCCGAGTTTCAGATTCCCAATATCTGTATAAAAGCTGGACACAGACACATAAGCTCAGTGCTGGTGAGGCAGAGATAATGGGATGTCTGACAACTGGCTAGTCTAGCCTAATTGGTGAGCTCCAGCTTCAGTGAGAGACCGTGTCTGAAAAAAAAAAAGGTAATAAGTATCTGAAGAAGACACCTGACTTTGACCTCTGAACTCCACATGCACCTGCACATACAAGTGAGCACACATGCACACACATATGAACAGATGCGTAGACAATACACACATCCACCTTCTCTCTCACTAAATTCAATATCTCAAATCCACAGTGATGTATCATCTCCTCCTACCCATTTGGATGGCTACTGTCACAAACATCTCTCAGCAAACAGCAGATGTTGACAAGAGTGTAGAGAAATTGGAAGTCTTGTACACTGTTGATGAGAATGTAAAATTGTACAGTTGCTGGGGAAAACAGTATGGAAGTTCTACAAAAAACCGAAATGAGAATTACATGTTTCAACAATCTCACTATTGGACATCTATATACAAGAGAACTGAAAGCAAGTTCCCAAAGAAATATTTACTTATTCATGTTATAGCAGCAGCATACACAGGTGTTGCCAAGAGATGAAGGCAACCCAAATTCCAAATGTCTACTGAAGTATGAGATAAACACATGTGACATGAACGTCCATACGTATTTGCAATGAAATATTTCTTAGCAATAGGAATTCACATCAAACATTATACCATGGATGACCCTTAAGGACATTTTTCTAGGTGAAGAAACTATTCTTCAAATAAGTAGCATATAATATACTTATATGCAGTATCTATAGTGTTTTTTATTTGATTTGATTAATTAGTTTTATTATTAATAAGCAGAAACTCTGTATAAAAGTTTCACTCCTCCCTGTCCCTATTCCGTTGAGGACCCTCCTTAATGGGATTTCCAGAATGCTCCATGGGTTGGAAGGCTATGAGTTGTGCAAGCAGTAGACTTTTTTTGGGGGGGAGGAGGTAAGAGGGGGAACGATGTCTCTGGATATTCCCTCCACCATGGCTTTTAAAATCTTTCCGCCCCCTCTTCTGCAAAGTTCCCTGAGCCATGGTGTGTGAGTTTTAATTCTGGTTTAGTGTTGAGGACTTAAGAGTCTCTGAGTTTCTACTTATGACTATTTTGAGTGTTCTCAGAGTCTGTCACTGTTACTCTTGCATAGATTGTTGGTCTCACTGTGGAAGCAGCACTCTTGCTCAACACACCACTTCCTCTGGGATTTCACTTGGTTCCTAGATGATGTGTTAGGGTTGGCTCATCTCCTGCCTGGGCTATTATTTCAGGTCTTGTTGGTAGGATTGGGATGTCCATGGTTCTGAAAAATACAGATTCTCCAATAGAGAGTGAGATCAGCATAGGTTAAAGGGACAAACATTAACTTGGTGAGACTATACTGGGTGTAGCCTCTCTTTAGACCTATGGTTAGTGGAAGCTTTCTCTTGGAATCCAGATTCTTGGTCTCCATATGAATTTGCCTTGGATCCAAGCTAAGGGTTCCTTGCCACTGAGCCAATCTCTTAGCCAATCAGATAATTGTTAATTACCTGCCTAGGGTTAAGTGCCACTATTGCACAGGTAATTCTTGTCATGCTGGTCTCTGTCATAAAGGAGTGAACCCTGCTTTATCCCAACATTGGTCCCTGTTGAATAGCAGTGCCCTTTGCTTTTTCCCAACATTGTGGGCCAATTTTCTCTTGGCAGCTCAGGTCGTGTGTTCCAGCACTATATGGGCTAACCATCTGGGAACTGGCTTCTTCTAGGTTCCAGCAGGGTCTCTTGGTGTTATGTGGCAGCAGGCTGTGGTGTTTTCAGCAATAGGGTCTTATCTTTTTCCTGGGCTGGGTAATCAAGTGATTTGACAGAAGCCTATCTTGTTTTGGGGACCTTGGAAATCTCTGATCAACACCTCAGTGTGGGACATAACCAATTTCTGGAACAGGGAGTTACAGGCCAAAGCGATTTGTTTTAGAGTTAGGCTTCATCTTGCTCCCTTCAGGGCCCTTCTTACCTGATGATACCCCAATATTTCTCCATATATTGTTTACCCTCTGTCTAAGAGTAAAGAATCTATGGTATCAATTCATTTTGGATTTAGTTTTGTATATATCTCTCCTCACCCTCCCATGCCCTCCCCACAATCCCTTCCATTCCCCTTTGTCTGACTCTCCATTCACCTGTAAGGTTTGCTTACTATTCAAGCTTAACCTGATTAGGGACCACAGATGAAGAAGAATATGCAGATTTTGTCTCTCTGTTCTTGTCTATGTTTGCTGAGTATGATCTATTCCAAGTGCATCCACTTTCCTGCAGATTTCATTATATCATTTTTTCTTACTGCTGAGTAGAATTCCATGGTGTATATATACCACAACTTTGATAACCATTAGTCCAGTGATGGGCATTTGGGTTGATTCCAGTTCTTAGCTATTGTGAATTAAGCAGCTATAAACATGGTTGAGCAAATGTCTCTGTATTCAAGAAGGGAGCCTTGAGGGTAGATGCCCAGTAGAGGGAGAGATGGGTCAGTTGAGGGACTGGGGCATTTGGGCTGCAAGTACATTTATAGCAGTTTTAATTTCTTAAAAACAGGAAGTAGAAGGGTGGCTTTGATGGAAGCCTTTTGGGTGTCTACTATGACATGTAAGCAACCAAGAAAAAAAATTAGGGCTGAAGAAGTGGCTTAGTGGTTAAGGCGCTTGCCTACAATGCAGAAGGACCTGTGCCCATGTAAAGCCAGATACACAAGAGGGCGCATGTGTCTGGAGTTCATTTACAGTGGTTGGAGGCCCTGGCATGCCCATTCTCTCTGTCTCTGTCTCTGTCTCTATCTCTCAAATAAATAAATAAAATATTTTTCAAAAAAAAAAGAATTAGTGCTGGGATGTGGAAGGAAGGGAATTGTTTAAGGGATTTGCAGGATGAAAAAAAAAGTTAAAGATCTTTTGTGTAGTGTAAATACACTTAAAACTGCTAACCTGAACACTTAAGATGACTGAGTAAACTTTATGTGCTCCCAAACCACACTGGTATTGATAAAAAATATAGATGTTGCCTGTGTTACAAGCGGGGTTGACGTTGCAAGAGAGAGGAAGTGAGCTACCAGATTAAGGGCTGCCTCCCTAGGCCTGAAGAGAGGTACCTAGGATCTGGACCAGAGGAAGGGAAAGTGATCAGGGCAGAAATAGCCATTTTTGGAACCTTCTAGATCCTGGATTGAAGGAGCACTAGTCAGAGATAGTGTAGTTGTTCCTAGCCTGTGCAGATGAGAACATGATAGAGCCATTCGTTCTGAGAAGCAGTGACTTGCTTGAGGAATTCTCAGTGCAGCTGTGTCCATTTGCACTGCTATTGGCAATGCTCTGTGTTGGAAGCATTTTCTGAATTTTTCTCTTGCTTCCTTCCATGTGTTTGACCATCAGCTGCTTAGTCAGCCTTGTTCATTGGGCAACTCTGCAGAGAAAAGCTGGGGTACACATTTTATTTAGTTATTATTTATTATGTGTTATGTTTAGTGTGGAGAAATATGGCATGAGGTCAGAGGCCAACCTTGGGTGTCATTCCCCACTTTCTATCTTGTGTGAGACTGGTCTTGCTTTGCTTTGTTGCTATGAATACCAGGCTAGCTGTTCTATAAGCTTCAAGATTCTTATGACTTCACCTCCCATTGTGGCAGGTGTATTGGGATTACAGCATATGCACTACTTATGTCGAGCTTTACGTATGTCCTGAGGATTGGAACTACAGTCCTGAGACTTGTTGAGCAAGAGTTTTTCACCACTGAGACATCTCCCCAGCCCTGGGTCACACATGTTGTGAGCTGGATCTCTTATAAATTCTCCCACCTTCAATTTGTGGTTCAGTGTTCTCCAGGAGTAATGTCAAAACTAGGGGTCATTATGCTTCCCTTTCTAAAAATGCTGTTTCTCTCTCTTTAAAACCCAAATTTAGGGGTTGGGAAGAGATGGCTCAGTGAGTCAAGTGACCATGCAAGCAAGCAAGAGGATCTGAGTTTTGATCCCCAGAAACCAAGTAAAAATGCTGGGCATGCCTGGTGGCTCACGCCTTTAATCCCAGCTAACTAGTCTGGCAGAATCAGTGAGCACTATTTTAAGTGAGAAACCCTATCTCAAAATATAATGTAGAGACTAACTGAGGAACATACCTAAGGTTGACTTCTGTCCTTCACAGACATGTGCATACACACACACCTGCAATACACATGTACCCTCACACATTTGTAAATATATATATATATATATATTTACACACATACACCCCCACACACACTGAAACTAATTATATCCCTTCATTTTTAAACTGGCCACATGAATGTAGCGCCCTTTCCTTTTTTAATATTTGCACTTTCTCCTCTTAGCCAGAAGCAGCTTCAGAAGTGTGAGCTTAATTCTTTACTTCAGGCATTTCAGAGACCAGAGGTTTACAAATTTATTCATGTCCGTGCTTCATAAGGTCATCACCTCAAGATTCCCGGAGTGGTGGAAGTACATTTGTAATTGCAAATCTGTGTGTTCACAGTCAAGAGGATTCTATCAAGGATGGACAAGGTGAACGATGAAATAGCCTGGTTTCCTGGATTGGTCTACAAAAAAATCACTGATTTGAGTTTAACATAGTCTCTTTTTTAATGTTTGCTGTATGTAAACGTTTGCAGCAGGTAAAATAAATATTTGGGGATACTGTCAAAGGCAGGAATCTAGGACTGGAATCGGATGCAATTTTATGGTTTTTATTGTGTTACGTATGTCAAACAGAGTTTGTGTCCCTGACATTTGTAGCATCAGTTACGTATGTTGAAGTGAAGGTGAGCTTGATTGAAATACTTAGGAAACTTACTATATACTTTGGAGATCATGTTAATTTTGTAAAAAAAAAATTGACTTTGTGAGAAATTATACGTGATGTTTATTTTACTAAATTGCCAATGTATACATGTCTGTTATATAAATTTTAGCTGGGGATATAGCTCAGTGGTAGAGCACTTGCCTAGCTTGGTGAAAGACCTAGATTCAATCTTACCTATATTTCCAACACAATAAAAAAATAACCTGTGTTAATTAACATCATGCTATCTGTCCTTCATGTATGTATGTGGGAGTGTTTTAAGAGGACTATATATGCATATTTGTTTTTGATCTAGTATTTTTTCAACTAGCATCTCAGACATAACTCTCCATATGACTAAACTTTCTTCCCTGGTATCTATTAAAGGTTACACAGACTTTATTTGAGAAATCCTTTCTTTTGGACATTTAGATTGTTTTCATTTTGCCTTGGGGGTTTTCACTTGTTATGCCCTAGCGAAATGATGCGCACCATTTCCCTTTAATCTCAAAGGTATCTCAGTTTGGACAATAAAGAACACAGCTACCCTGCTCAATAACAACAACTGGTAGAATGGGCTGGGGAGATGGCTCTGTGGATAAGAGTGTTTGTTGCGCAAGCATGAGGACCAGAGTTCGATACCCAGCATCCAAGTAAAAACCCATGCATGACTGCACATGCCTATATCACCAACGCTGAGTGGGGTGGAGACAGGAGGATTTCTGAGGCTCACTGTTAACCCAGTCCAACCAGGCAAACCGTGAGCTCTAGGCTCAGCAAGAGACTTGGAAACAAGGTTCAAAAGTGATAGAGGATTACACCTGATGTCATGGTCTGGACTTCACACATGTACACAGGGGCATGTGCACTCCTGTATATACACACACACACACACACACACACACACACACACACACGCAGGCACGCACACACACACACTGTACATACACATATAGCAAAAAAGAAAAAATAACCCAAACCTATTAAAACTGTCATTTAAGTTCTTGTGTACATTTATGAATATTTCCTTACTATAAAGCCCTTCAAAATAGAATGTCCATGTTACATGTCATGTAGCGCCCCATCCCTTCCTTGTCCACAGGGACATTTTTCTCGAGCTCCCTGGGTGTCTGTGAACCATGCATGTCTACCTTGCTTCAAGACTTGCTTTGTTCGCAGGTATGGGTTGCCAGTATCACTCCTACCCTGCTTTGGGGTTCTTATTTTATAAATAAGTGTTAATTGCACACAGGCACTGTGACAGCAGAGCCAAGATAACCAAGATGGCTCCCAAGCATAGCAGGAGGGTTGCACTAGTTTGGGAATTTACCACCTAATGTTTTTAGACCATAATTGACTGGATAATGGAGACTAAGAAGGTGAGACAGTAGGTGGTGGCAGGTACTGTACCTCTGAAGGGTTTCCATGTGTATCATCATGTTGCCCTTCAGAGCTGGTCACTAATTACTTCATTGACTATAAATGTATGTTCGTAAATATGTGCTTGCCATTGACTTTGTTCAAAGTCACTGTGATCTTTACCAAGTAGTAAAATACACATAGATATTGTATGATATAAGGTGTTAGAGGAAGAAGGGAACTGTAGGAAATATTTCTGGTACCCAGAAAATAGATGATCACATTGCAGATATGTGATAAACAACTAATCCGAGACTTGATGTTAATTATCAGTCTTTCCCGCTATTCATGACTTTGCTCGTTACTGTGACCAAATACCTACAGAAAGCAGCTTAAAGAAGGAAAAGGTTTGAGGGGATTCCTTCCATCAGTGTAGGGAAGGCAAAGTAGCAGGAGTGGGAGGCTGATTGGTCACGTTGAAGCCACAGTTAGGAAGCAAAGGAAAACAGAAGTACAACCTGAAGGCCTGCCCCCACCCAGGGACCAGTGACCCACTTCCTCCAGCAAGACTCCACATTATAATGCTTCCACAACCTTCCCAGATAGCAGTGACCAGCTGGGGACCAAGGTGTCCAACACATATGCCTATAGGGAGCATATTACATTCACACCAGAACAGAATTGTAACAGTGACAGTCCCGTCTACTGAGTGCTAAGCACTTCAATAAAGTACTTTCTTTATTGACTCATAGACTCATAGAAGTCAAATTAGTATACACAGCCACTAAGTCCCAGAATAGAAATTCAGATCTAGGAAATTCTATCTCTGTGTCTCATTTTTTTCCCCTATCCAGTCCCATTTCATGTCTGATTCTTTAATCCTCTATATTCTGGATTCCCTCATTTTATGCTGCTATTGAAGACAGATTTAGTGAGGTTGATATGGGCCCCATGGTCCTGAACCCTCTATTATGGAGAGTTATTTTTATATTCAATTATATACAAACTTGTGAAATCCATCTCACTTTAATGTCTACCTGGACTTCTTTATGGTTTTCTTAGCATATAACAATTTTTTTTAGTTTTTTTGTATGTATATGTTTATGTATGCATGTGTACATACAGGTGCATGTGTACATATATGCATGTGTGTGGAGGTCAGAGGACAGCCTTGGGTGGCATTTGTCAGGTGCTGTACACCTTTTTGCATATTTTTTTGTGTGTGCATGGTCACATATATGTGAAAACACATGTTTGCAGTTGTACATGTTTGGTCATGCATGTGAGTCCAGAAATTAACATTAGGAATCTTCCTCAAATTGCTCTAACCCTTAGTTATTGAGACAAGGTCTCTCACTTGAACCCAGATCTTGCCAATTCTCCTAGTCTAGCTATCCAGCTTGCCCCAGGGAGCCCTTATCTTTACCTCTTGAATTTGAAGTTTGCTTCCAATGACTAACCCTCTGTGTCAATGACATAGGTGCTGATAATCTGAGGTCAGGTTCTCATGCTCTCAGGGTAAGCACTTTATCCCTGAGCAGATCCCCAGCCTTTGTCCACCATTATTATTATTTTTGAGACAGGGTCTCTTACTTGCTTAGAACTCACTATGTATGCTAGAGTAACTCACCAGCAAGCCTCTGGGATCTGCCTGTCTCTCTGCCTCCCCAGTACTGGCACCACAAGCCCTTGCTATGACACCCAAACTTTTATGTGGGCTCTAGAGTTTGAACTCAGGTCCTTAGGCTTGCAAGGCAAGCACTTCACAGATAGAGTATCTCCCTTGCCCCAAATTTGTTAGTTCTTAGTAGTCTAACAAAGAGACAAGAATGGTAGAGAAATAAAGCGGTGGACTCATTGCTTTCTCCTTTTGTGGAACAGTTCAATTTTTCACCCATAGAGGACGAACTGAGATCCAATCCTTTCCTCCTTTGAGAATCACAACATTATAAAATGACAACAGAGCAGAGAGAACAGATGTCATCAAAATTGAAATAATATAGGCATGCCCTTGACGATCATAAGTCATCAGCGATTAGACACACTTATCAACAGGTTGAAGAGGATGAATCAGAACACGGATTAAAATATCCTCCGTCAGTATAAATGGATTGGTGTGAGGAACAGTGTGACTTTGCCTTGTCTCGCTGCATCTTGACGGAGTATCTCCAATGGACCATTATCCATCCTTGACCACCCTCATCAAATATTTTGTTAAAAGAGAACTGCTAAATTATGATGGGTAGGAAGATGGTTGAAATGGGACCCTGGAGTGGGAGCAAGTTTGAAGACAAGCACTCAACATTGAAAGTCAAGTTCTCTTTGGGGGCAGTTTCATCTTCACTCCCTTATCCTTGGATCCTCAACAGCAATGTCCCTACCTAAGCTCCCCTAACAGACCTCCTGACTTTGTAGGACGTCATGCGGGGTAAAGTTGCCATTACAGAATCTAGGCCAAAGGAGACTTCCTCATTTAAATCCATAATGTTTCTACAGAGGGCGACAAGGACACAGCAGAGGAAAGCTGAATAGCTCTTTGGCTGAATCATAACACAGTGACACTTCTTTTACTACTAGTAATGTTCCCTAAACAGTGGTAATGCATTCTGCATGGGATTCAGGGTTCAGCCCCTGCCCCTCCTGCCCGTTTCCCTCTCTGTGGCTGGGCAATTAACTGTTTAGGCCCAAACCTAGGAATTTTGACTTCTTTTTCTCTGAATCATACTCTGTTCACTTTGTATTATTTTGTGTGTATGTGTGGTGTGCATGCATGTATGTGTATGTGTTTATATGTGTGTGGGTGTACATGTGTGTTTAAGTGCATGTGCATATGTGTGTGCATATGTATGGAGGTCACAAGTCAACATTAGACATCTTTTTAAATTCCTCTCTATGTTATTTGTGAAATGTGGTCTCTCACTGAACTCAGATCTCATCCATTAGTCTAGATTAGCAAGGTAGCATGTCCTGGGGATCCTCTTGTTTCTGTCTCCCCAGCACTGGGATTGCAGAAACTTGCTTCCATGTGAGACTTTTCCATGAGTACCAGGGATGCAAATACAGGTGATCTTGTTTGCATGGCAGCCTCTATACCTACGGAGCCATTTCCCCAACCCATCTTCACTTTGATGAGGTTGCCCCTTCTTAGACTGATGGACATGAAGGTTTTTTATGTACTGATTTTGTCTCAGCACTCAGTAAAGTCAAGTTCTTGCAAGCAGTGTCTCTGGTTGGTGTACCTGAACTCCTGGCTCAGCAAGAGTCTCTAGATTGTGTTTCCCTTGATGTGTTCTAAAGTCCCCGGTTCTTTGTTCAAGTCACTGGACTTCTGAGGGTGAGAGTTAGCCAAAGGGTTGGAGCCTGAAGCTGTGCTTACATAGGGACATTTTGGCTTCTGGAGGCAGGAGCACTTAGTTCCTGAGTGGGGCAGGGTAGCCTCTTCCCTGCATAGCATTTATTATTTCTACATTTTTGTTTACTTATCTATCATTTTATTGACTTAGTCATCTGATTCAAATAGAAGAACATATCCATTTCAATTCTCCTTTTGTTGAAAATTCCCAACATTTTCCTATAATTCATGCCAAATAAATTGGGCAAACTTGAGATGAATCTCATATAGCCTGGCTGCCTTGAACTTGCTAGGTAACCAAGAATAATCTTCCTCCTGCCTTTGTCTCCCAAGTACTGAGATTGCAGGCATGTAACACCATGTGTAGTTTGTGCTCTGATGGAGCTCAAACCCAGGGTTTCATGCATGCTAGGCAAGTACTCTGTTGACTGAACTACACCCTGCGCTTCAGTTAGCTATTGCCAGGTAACTGGTCATCCTCAAGATTAGGGCCTTAAAAACAATCACTCTTCTTTGATATTCTTGGGATTTAGTTGGCAATTTGTCTGCCCATGATGATATCACTGGGCTGCAATTAGCATCTCAGTTAGATTGGATGACCCTCAGAGCTCTTCACAGCATGGTGGTCTTGTGTGGCTGGGTTTATGGGATGGTTGGCTTATAGTGGTACGAAATTGAAAGTCTCCAGCCTTTCTTCTAGGCTCGAGCAGGCATGGCACCACTACCGCATCCTGTTACTTAAATAAGCAAAAGGCCAACCTAGATTCAAGGGGAGGAGAAACTGTCTCTAGGTCTCCTCTATCTTTAGATTCTGTTGCTCTGGGTTTTAATTTATATTCCTGTATAAAATCATAGGGAGTACTGATAATTTAATGCCAAACTATCAACACATTTGGGTAGGGAAGCTGTGACAGTGGGAGCATGAGGGAGAGCTAGTCACATTGTAGACAGAGTCAGGAAGCAGAGTGTCAACAGGAAGTATGGCTGGGCTATCGAACCTCCAGGCCCACCCCCAGTGACCCACTTCCCCTAGCAAAGCTCCACCCCTAAAAGTTCCACATATATTTCCAAGGCTCCTTATTTTACTACCTAGATTCTTTATGAATGGCAATATGTTTCATCTGGCTTTCATAGAATTCAACCTTGTCTACCTGTCTTATAAAATGAAATACCATGTGGGTTCATGGTGACTAAATTAGGCCACACAGATATCTTATGCATCATATTTGATGCAATGAAAACATTCCTGTAAGGTGAACAGGCATACTGTCGAGCAGAGGTTCAGGAGCCAGAGGTCAACATCAAGTGTCTTCTTCAATTACTCTTGACTTTATTTTCTTGAGATAGGGTCTGTGAACCTTGACCTTGGAGCTCACTGATTTGGCTAGTTTCGTAGCCAGTGAGCCCCAGGGATTCTCTTGTCTCTGTCTCCCCAGCACTGGGTTTATAGAAATGTGTTGCCATGACCGGTTTTTACATAAGTGCTACAGATCTGACTCAGGTCCTTCAGCTCATGAAGCAAGCACCTTATCCACTGAATCATCTCCCATACATGTTTATTCCATATAAGCTCCTTGGGGCTTTTTTTCCTATAAAATGAGAGAACAATCATATCATCATATGGTTGTCATAAAGACTAAATGTAATCAAAGCAGTACTAGACACATTAGCAAAAGTGTTTCTGTTCTTAAGACACAGAGCACCCAGCAACGGACATTTAGGGCAGGTAGCAAGTTCGACCGTTGGAGCAGCCAAGCACCAGGTCATTTTGCTTGAGTAGAATTCTATGGGTTCTAATCCACATGTATGTTCCATCCATTGGTCTCCTGTAGTTCCATGCATGGGAAGCCTTCAATGTTGCTTTTTATAGTGATAATAATACCTATAATAATAATAATTATTATCTCATGTATGTATATATGAATGTGGTAGCATGTGTGCCACCTTATGCATGTAGAGCACAGAGATCAACCCTGAGTGTTGGTCCTCCCTTCCACCTTGTTTGAGGCAAGGTTCCGTATTGTTCATTCCCAGTTGTGAGTATTGGGCTGGCTGGCCCATGAGATTCCAGAATTCTCCTGCCTTCACCTCCTATATCATCATAAGAGGGCTGTGATTACAGATGATCACTTTTGTGTGTGGCTTTACAAGTCTTCATGCTTGCTTACATAGCAAGTGCTTTATTACTAAGCCATCTTGTGAGCCCTCGATATTGTATTAGATACCCCTTCCCTTCCTGTGCTTCCCTCTAATTCTGCTGATTGACAGTTCTGGTCTTCTGGTGATAGAACTAAATCCGGTATTTTAGCATTGAATAGAATTGAGGAACAAGGTAGTCTTGTCTCCCAAAAAGGTATTTAACCTTCAGCCATTGTGCCTCCTTTCTCTCCCAGAACCTATTTGCTCTTCAGTTTCTGTCCCTGTTTTGATGTCATTAAAGGCTCCAAACTGCACCTCAAATCACAATGAGAAATACAGCCCAGCACAGCATTACAGTAGTCTCGAGACTGGCTGCAGGGTCTGTGAAGCTGCATTCTAGTATGAAAAACTGACAACCTTCCTGGGTCTTTTGGACAGAGCTACTGCAAAATCCTCCAATTGTGGAATATACTGTCCTGGGAACTCAAAGCACCTCAGCTTCCCTATGCATGTGGAAGGATCAAAATGTAGGGTGCCAACCTTGACATTGATGGGAATGTCTCCTTCACCCCATAGGTCTAACCCTGTGGAATTAGTACCAAATTCATGCTCTGCATCCTTCCTTGGTTAACGACCCATATGAGGTCCCTTAAGCATCTCTAATGTGAAAAGTTTACTTTTTAGTATAGTTCCAACTTCACTCATGGTCGCTGATGTGTTGCACTAGCTATGGGCATGGGGCCAGTGCCCGAGGACAGTGTTTCAATGAACACATCTCTGGCCACATGCAGGATGTTCACATATGCCCAGGGCTGCACAGTAAAGTGAATTCTGTGTCTTTGTGCCAGTTGTTTAGCAGACTAGAAACCCCAATAACAACTCAATGCTTCAAAGAGGTAAAATGCATGGAGGTATGGGCAGAAAAAAAAAAACTCAGAGACCACACAACAAATAAGTGAGCAATGGATAGGTGTGCTTCTTTTTGGACACTTGATAGATTAGATGAACTTGATCATTGGTGTGTCAAACCACAGGGGAAAATGTGAACCCCCTCGTTGGGAAGAAAGTGCAACTGGTTTAACCAAAATGGTAATTCTAAGTGGAGACTCTCATGATCCCAACCCACGTTTAGTTGGGAACCCAGATAGCTACATCATCAAGGAATAGGACCCTGGGGAATGCAAAAAAACTTGTCTCAGCTCTTGATGTGAAGTAAAACTAAGAAATTTCCTGAAAAAATTCATACACCTGTATGTAGTCTTATAGCATGAATTGATACTGTACAAGTGGTTTTGAGAAACCTCAGGTAGAAAATTAAGTTTTGATGTAAAGTCCAGGATTGGTGGTAGGTGGATCCCCTGGGCAAAGGAAACATCTCTGGAAGAGGTCCCTTGTCACCCAGTACTGTGTGAGTTTTACTGGGAAAATATGGACAAGTGTCTATTCACTCCCAGATAGAATACTGACAACAGATCCAAGAAATGTTGTCATCCAAGTGTAGCCTGGTGAACCACTGAGTTTATTTGGGTTACTTATAGGAGTGTTGGTGGGGGGCTACTCACAATAGCAGAGATAACTCAGGTAGCTACATACAGAAAAGCTCACTATAGTATGGCTGAAAATTCACACATGTTTGTTTCATCCATGGGCTTCTTCACATAGTTTTCAGGCAGCAGAGCTGGTAGGAAGGTATCTTCTCCCTGGAAATTTTACTACTTACTCACCTTGGGGAGGAGCCCTGAGAATCTTATTTCAGGGATTTCTTGAGCCTTGTACGTTTAGTTTACTTATGTTACCAGCTCCCCTCCAAGAAGGAATGCTTCAGTTTATAAGAAACAACTACACAACACCTAGGCAGCAAGGAATTTGGACAAATGATGTTCTAGGGGAAAAAAGAATTTGGACTTTGGAAGAAAATTCTGAATCACATTTGTATAAATTGCTGTTTCCAAATACCAGACAAGAAGCAGCTTAAGGAATGAAATGGTTTATTCTGGCTTACAGTCCCAGGGCTCCCTCATGGCAGGGAAGGTATGACAATGGGAGTGTGAGGGAGAGCTAGTCACATTGTAGACAGAGTCAAGAAGCAGAGTGAGAACAGGAAGCATGGCTGGGCTATCTAACCCCAAGGCCCATTCCCAGTGACCCACTTCCCCCAGCAAAGCTACACCCCTTAAAGTCCCACAACTTCCCAAATGGCACCACCAGTTAGGGACCAAGTGTTCAAACACACAAGTCTATGGGGACATTTCACATTCAAAGCACAACAACACATAAAAACAAAGCACTAAGAGTGAGAGCCTGAGAGACGGTAGACAAGTCATTCTAGATAACCCTAGTAGGAGTCACAGATTATGAAGTAAGTAGACTTATTATGTTTAAAAATAAAGCTAAAATAAGAAAGGAACAGAATACTAGAAATGATCAGAAAACTTTAGCAAAGAACAAAATTAGAATTTTAGAAATGAAATTACAATAGAACTTAACTACTGCATTTAGCAGGTTTAACAGCCAATTACACATAGATAAAAGGAAGGTTAGTGAACTGGAAAAAGTCTAAAGAGAAAACCTCTTCATGCATTCCATAGAGACAAAGAGATATAAAATGAAGGAGGTGAAGGAACCAGAATGAGAAAGTATGTAGATCTCTATTGAGAATTTATGAAGGAAAAATATAAGGAAAGAGACTGTATGAAGGCACAATAACTGAGAATTTCAAAACTAATGGGATTAAGCACACTCAGAAGACACATTATATTTCAAGGTCAAATGATGTTTATACTTAGACCTAAAGTTTAGCACCACTCTCTAACCAACTGAACTAACTGGCCAGATAGACCTAAAGTTTATATCTAGATATATTACTGTGAAAGTCTAATGCCAAAAACAAAGAGTAAAAATATTTGGGTAAAAACCTACATGTAGCTTTCTTT
>PVHP010039925.1:0-16086 GCA_004024765.1 Zapus hudsonius | reverse complement strand
GTAACAACACACTTGGGCCAGGAAGACCGGGATGAGTACTAAGATATACAGGATCCCTTGCCACAAGGACTAATACAGACAGCCCACGGAGGAGGATATACAACTGATCAGGGATGGGGAGGGGGGGAATTGGAGAAGTCGGGATAACAACGCATGGTTTGCCCACTAAATAATGTAACTCATTATGGACAATAAATATATATTAAAAAAAAAAAAGCTTTGCTTTCCGGGATTGGAGAGATGGTTCAGTGGTTAAAGTTCTTGTCTACAAAGCTTATTGAGCCAGATTCGATTCTCTAGTACCAAGTAAGGCCAGATGCACAAAATGGCATGTACATCTGGGGTTCATTTTCAGTGACTAGAGGCTCTGTTGTACCTATTCTCTCTGGCTATCTCTCTGCTTGCAAATAAATAAATATAAAAAAGCTTTGCTTTCTGATAAAAGTGACACATAGTCAAGGAGAGTTTGTCAGTACCGTGACTTTGCTCACTGCCTAGATGAAAGCCTTCTTGAAACCACAATGTAATGTACAATGACTACATGCTAGTTGTCAATCATACAAGAGCTTATATTTTTAGAATGATCTCTTTGATCTGAGGAGGCACGGAGGACAGCAAGAAAGCAGTCCTGTTCTGTGTAGTTAATTTTAGTGGGTCTAAATAGCTGGCTTTAAGTGGTGTTCCAACAAAAAGGAATGTTTAATATCTAAAAGAGCAGACGTCCAAGATATCCACTTGAGATTTTGCTTTTATAGGCTGAAAAGGGTTTAGGTGTGCAGGACCCACTCCAGGCAGTGATGCGTGTGTGGTGGAGAAGTGCATGTTGGCCTCCGGAAGCTTGAGAATGTCTTGTTACCAACATGAGCTGCAAGGACACAGCTTTCAGATGAGGTGAGATGTCTGAAATTCTAAACTGTGCTGTTTAAGAAACCTCAATCTTATGAAGGCAGCATGGCTCTGTAGAACAACAATACCCTTATTGAGCTTTTGGCAGTTCGTTAACTCTGAAACTCTGTCACTACTGTTATGGTAGCGGGAAACAGATTTCAAAGTCCCTCACATGTGTCCAACTTGTCAGATAAAGGAGACAAGAGAGAGCCAGCAGAAACATATGAGGGACATGTATTTGGATTGGTCAGATGTCCTAGACACAGCATGCCTCCTTTCCTGACTCCTGTCTCGCTCAAAACAAACACTATGCCTTTAGGCATGGACATAATATAATGGGCTCATAGTGTGGGAATCTGCCTCTGTGGTTTCACAAACGTGACTTCCTGTCTATGAACACAAGATGTTCATCTAACATGGAGGAGTTTAGATAGTGACAACCCTGAGAGGGCGATATGGTAAGAGATAAGCAAAGCTGATGACTCCTTCTGGAAAAGCTAAAGGGCCTGGTAACTCTAAACTAAATCTACACATAAAATTTATGTTTAAGTATGTTGTTTAGATGTTAAGTTTAGCCATTGAAATTATAGGTACAGTTCTTAACCTGGATATATATCCGAACTTATCTCAGGTAACATGTAAAATGGTACCCAGGAGGATGTATTTTTATAATCCTCTGATTAATTTTGGTGGTTAGTCAGGTTGGAGAACCACTGCCCTAAGGTTACAGAGTAAACTCACTGCTCTGTGATCGAGTGGCCGTGAGTCTGGGAGCACCTTCTGTAAGATTTTGAGGACAGATTTTTGAGTACCCTCTTCTGATGGGTACATGAGCAGAATTCTGAAAACCAACACAGAAATTGCAATTCTTGGATCAAAAATTATGAGCTTCCTGCCCTCTCTAAGAAGCGAGAATAAAACGTTTTCACACATCTCACCACCTCTGATGAATCATAGGAAGGTAGAAACAATGGGTAAGGGAAAGAGGAAGGGAGGGTTGTTAATCAGTCACCAGAAAGTTTTGTGATAAACTTCTGTTGTTTTTAAGCTACTCACCTCCTGCTTTTTTATTTTACCAAACCCAATGAGTCAAGACAGCTAACTAAACAGAATCCCATTAAATGAAAATTCCTGGAAAACTGAAGCAATTTGGGGATCAGTCTTTAAAAATAGAAAAGTTCATGGTATAAAGAGGCTGTTCTTATTGTTGTTGTTAACCCACGGCCTTGGGCCTCCTAGGCAAGCACTCTGCCTCGGTCATATCCCCAACCCCTTTTTAGAGATAGTCTTATTAAATTGCCCAGATTTGCCTCAAATTTACAAATCTGATCTCAGTCTCTGCAGTAGCTGGAATTATAGACACAAACCACTCTACCAGTCTAGGACTTAAGCTTAGTCAAAAAAAGGATAGAAGGTTAAGGAGAGTTCTTTCTTTCTGAATTTTGAGCTTCTTACAGAGAAATGGTTATCAAAGTTCTTGTAACATTGATCTTAGCTGTTAATTATGTCGTGATAGTAATTATACAATTATATTAAACAATTTAAATTAATAATTAAACTCTCAGAGGCAGGGGCTGCCTTTTGTGTCTTAATATAGGTGCCTCTAAACTTTTCTATTTATTGCTCAGTCCCCTGAGGACTTGTTAAAGAGATACTTTTCAGAAAAGGAGAAATGAAAAAAAGAAAAACGTATGGACATAAATGCCCCCTGAGTTTACTGTGTGGCTTTAAGAAAATCACTGAAGTACTTCTCTGGGCTTCATTTTCCTCCTCTCTAAATGATTGCATGAGAAGTATTGCTAATAATATCACCTGTAAAGTTGTAACTCGTTAAATAAGAGTAACTATTTAGTATCCTCTAATCTGGACCTGATCTATATGGTGATATCTTATACTGAAGGATAACTTGGGATTTGTTCCCCAGCCTGCTTTAAACTCTGAAGAATAAAACCATTAGACCATGAGACAATAAATAAATAAAACCTGCTACATTATTTTTTAAAACAGCAGAAACAAAAATAAAATAAGAAACACACCAGGAGAAAATGGTGATACAGCTATCAAAACAAAAGGTTTAGTGACCATAATATTAAAAAGTGTAGCAGTTCCTGGGACAAGAAAGCAGCTAATGGGAATTAAGGGTTTGTTTCAGCTCAGCCTCACGGGGAAGTTTCATCATGGTGGAGAAAACATGAACAGTAAGACTTCTCCACAGCCACAGGAAGGAAACAGTCTAAGTGGAGTAAGCAGGCTAGAACTGGCAAGCTGGGTCAATAAACTCCAAGCCCACCCCTACCCCCCCCCCACCGTGACACACCTCCTCCAGCAAAACTCTTACCTCCTAAAGGCTTCACCCACTGGGTGCCAACTGAGTACAGGGCGTCATCACAAACACCTGATCTATAAGGACATTTTACTTTCAAACTACCACAAAGTGTACATTGAAATAAGACATCAAATCATTTCAAACAACAAAAAGATACAAATTGTAAATTCGCTGAAAAGATCTATCAATAATTATGTTAGGGGCTGGAGAGATGGCTTAGCGGTTAATGCACTTGCCTCTAGTGGCTAAGGCCACTGGTTCAATTCCCCAGGACTCACATACACCAGACCCACAAGGTGGTGGCCCTGGTGCGCTCTCTCTCTCTCTCTCTCTCTCTCTCTCTCTCTCTCTCTCTCTCTCTCTCTGTATCTCTATGCTTGAAAATGAATAAATAAAATATTTTTAAAAATAAAAATAAATAATTGTTAGCAAGCAACAGTAGCTGACATTTAGTGAGCACTTACTATATATTTTTATATATTTTATATATATTTTTGTATATAATTATATTACTATAGTTATAATTATAATTCAGAGACCCTTCTCAGTACTTCACTGGTATTTTCTCATGAAACCTTCATAACACCCCTGGATGGGTCGTTACTTAGGCAGAAGTTATCAAGGGGTGCATTGAATTCTATATCCAAACACTGTTACTCCAAAGACTTTGCTCTTAATAACTATCCTTTTCATTAAATAAATATGCAAAAAATGTATAAAATTATCACGTGTCAGAAAAATGAAAACCAAAACACCAATTAAGTTTTAATCTTTCAGATGAAAAAAAATAAAATAAGTTGACGAGATCTGGGTGTGGTGGCACCGTTTAGAGGCCGGTGCTGTTAATCTTTTTGAAAGGGCCTGATTGCCTTCAATCTGTTCATGGAGAATTATCTATTGTATCACATGTGCATAACCTTTGAAATAGGGTTTCCATGTTTAGATACTTCCTAGACCTTTGCTCACAAACTTGCACACGAGTATTCAATGCATCATCTTTTATAAAATTGAAATTAAAGGAAAGAAATTAAGTACCCATTTAAAATTGAGTGATACATTCAAGAACCAAGGCTGATTACAAGTTTGGTGATTGTGAAGAGCTAGAATGTTGCTAAGTTCTCTTGGACTATCTTAGCCTCTTCAGTGGGCATTGATTGCCCACCTGAGTCTGATCTAATATCTGTGATTATCAGGTAAGTTCTTTGGAATGTAACAGCCTCTTAGCTTTGGCGAACCAAAAGTTAAGAACATCATCAGATAGCATTTGAGGCCTCCTTTGCTGTAACCTGCCTTCCTGTTTCCATCAATGTATTGGGAAAGTGTTTTGAATTATGACCTTCTTTGTTACCATAAAAATCTTCATGAAGCTATTATCACATTGGAATGTGAAATCTGGAGTCACCTACATCTGTGTCCTAAGGCCATAGTCACTCCTACTTGGCTCCAGAACAAACTCTCCTATTCCCTTTGAGGTGAAAACAGAATGGGCAGTGCTTAATCAAAGGAGATTCTGTGGAAGTCCAAGAAGGTGTGAAAAAGAATGAAGCCAATTTTTCTGTGCTACCTAGAAAGGCAAGTTGTTTTCATACATTGCTAGGGGAAGCTCAGTCAGTGCATTCTCCATACTTCCACACAAGGCAGTGAGGCAATGAAGCTTGGGGTGGGGGTAGCAAAATGCCACTTCTGTCTTTTTGGAGTCCCAGCTGGATCTGGACACCAAAGAGGCATAAGATAGATTAGTGGAGGGCTGGGGAGATGGCTCAGCCATTAAAGGCACTTGTTTGAACAGCCTGTAGGCCTGGGTTCAATTCCCCTGTACATGCAGAAAGCCAGATGTACAAAGTAACTTCTGTGTCTAGGGAGGTTTGCTGTGTCAAGAGGCCTTGGTATGCACACACACACACACACACACACACACACACACACACACACACACACCTTTCTCTGTCTCTGTCTCTCTGTCTCTCTCTGTATCTCTCTCTGCCCCCTCTCTCTCTCCAATAAATAAAGTTTTGAAAATAGATTAATGGAGAAAAGCATAGAGTGTACTTAATACAAGTTTTATGTGGTGCGGTAGCTCTTGTAAAGCAATGAAAACCTGAAATACTAATTAATCATCTATATGAAGAATTGTTCAAAGAATAATCATAAAGAAAAACTATATTATATAGGAAGCCGAAACAAAGAGTTTTTGTTCATAGTCAAGATTACAAATGCATACATTTGACCAACAAATGTCACTTTCAGAACTTGTTCTATAAATGATCCTTAATATATGTGGTACCCTGCTAAGAGGGCATGGAAGAAGTAGGGTTTTGCTGAGTCTGGCAGGCTTCTGGGACTGTCTCCTTCTGATAAGGAAGTTGAGGCAAAGTCTGAGGGCCCCTATAAATCTTAGCAATCCTGAAAACTCCAGCCCCCAGGCAGGCCACAGCTGTCCCCTAAGATAAGCAAGCAGTTCAAAGCCTAACTTAATCCAGCTGCAATAAACAAACCTAAACAATAAGGTTACATTTCCTCTGCTGACATCACCATTCTATCCATGTCTGTATCCATGTATAGAGTCACGTAGGCCCCTCAAATTATCTATGCAAAATAGGTATCCAAAGGATACTGGCCCCTACCAATCAAACTCATGAGATGCCCACAGATCTTGCTTCCTATGCTTCTACCTCTGACTTTTCTCTATATAAGCAACTGCTCTCTATACAATAAAATGAGAACTGCCCACTGCCGTGTTCTCCTGGGCAACTATGCCCATTGGCTCACAGCTATTCCAAGCCTCTGCTCACCCAGTCCCGTGGATGAACAGGGAGTTGATGCATGCTGCAACTCCCTAACTAACCCACAGACCCAGAAATATATAAGAAATACTGCATGTAAAGTTATTTATTGCCATAGTTTATAACCAGGGAAATATTGGATAAAAAGTAACCAATAGGTAACATATTAACTAAATTATATGAAATCCATACAATGAAATATCACACAATGTTATTCATAAAAATGAATTACTGAGGCTAGGTTCTTTTTAACTTTTTATTGATAGCTTCCATAATTATAGACCATAAACCATTATGATTCCCTCCCTACCATTCCCGTGTTTCCTCCCCCTCTCAATTAGTCTCTGTTTTATTTCGGTGTCATCATCTTTTCCTCCCATAATGTGTAGTTAGTATCAGGCACTGTGAAGTCATGAATATCAAGGCCATTTTCTGTCTGGAAGCTTGTGTTGTAAGCAGTCCTCCCCTTCCTTTGGCTCTTACAATCTTTCCACCACCTCTTCTGCAATAGGCTCTGAGCCTCAGGAGGTGTGGTAGAGATGTCCCAGTGCTGAACACTCCACTGTCACTTCTTCTCAGCACTATGGTGTCTTTTGAGTTATCCCAATGGTCACCACCATCTGAAAAAGAGAAGCTTCTCTAGACAAGAGTGAGAGTAGCATTATTGTATGGGTTTGCTCATTTTTTGATTAAAAAGTACTTATAAGGCAGTTTGGTGGGCATAATATATGCATTTAGCCAGACCTGAAGCTAGGTTTTGCTCACTGGTAGAGCAATTCACTAGCATGTGTGAGGCATTAAATTTGACCCTTAGAGCACCCACCCAAAACTAATTTGAATGCATTATTCATACAGATATATAATGTGTTATACTGCTACCACCACTAAAACAAAATGGAGACATTTTACTTTCTGCTTTAGGATAATCTCTGAAATATAGTATGATTTTATTTTTAATAATTATTATTTAACAAGAGAGATGCAGAGAGAGAGAGGCAGGCAGAGAGAGAGGGAATAGAGGAACTCCTGCCCCTGCAAACACACTCCAGATGGCAGGTGCCACTTTCCTGGGCAGGGCCATCGGGGTTTTCAAGGAAGCACCTTTACCCACTGGGCCCTCTCTCCATCCCTGGTTTTATTTTTTTAAAGCAAGGTTTAAATTAATACATATAGTATGCTACAGGGGTTTTTAAATAGGAATTGAAATATTTCTATATAAAAGCATATTCCTTCAGGGCTGCAGAGATGGCTCAGCAGTTAAAGGCATTTGTTTGCAAAGCCTCCTTCCTGCTCTACTAATTGATCTACGAATCCCTTCACCTCCCTGGGCTTCAATGTCCCTGTGTAGAAAGTGAGGCCTGAACTCTCAGTGCAGGAATTGAGTCTATAATTGACAGCCTAATCAAATGGCCAATGGACTGGTAGCCAATCTGAGAAATAACACAGAAACAACTTGATACTACTGTAAAAGCAAACTATGGAGAGAAAGTTTGAAAAACGTGTCACGTCAGGAGACCGAGGCTGCTGGTGGTATTTAGGAATAAAGAAAGTTTGTCTTCATAAACCCTTTCTGAAATGACTCCAGTCACAGACACATAGTAATTATCGTCCTGGCTACGCCCGAACTAGAATGCCTTGGCATGACCAAGCAATGAGATGCAATAAGTTTTACAGCTCTAAACCCATTTATCAAGTGTCCCAGAAGCCTTCCAGAATATCACATGACACCCTTCTCCTTGCCAGCTTCTTGGTCTCACTCTCCACTTAATTCTCACTGGTTTATTGACCAAGGCGTTAGTTTCCCCCACAGCCAAGAAATGGATGCAATGTTAGTTCTTCCAATCGTGCCTTTAACTTACATGAAAGCTCGCTCACTCTGTAGGTGTATTGCTGTGCAAGTGTGGGAAGAATAAAGACCTCCATGACTCTTAGTGCACATTAAGAAGGGTATTAGACATATCAAGTAGTTCATGGGTCAGCATTGGAGAAGATGAGAAGAAAGAACAAATGTGTTAGACCAAAAGGTGTCAGGGGCGAAAGCTTTTGGGGGCCTTTGGAGGCCCCCCCTGGCTTAATCTCAAGACGGCACCTGACAGCTTGCCACGAGGGGCTTAGCTTCATGAGTTTCAGGAGGTGATCTCGATTGGCCGTTATGCACAGGTTCTTACCATTAGCCCTCCGATTGGCCAGAAAGCTCTATATATTCTGCCTCGTTCCCTGCAATAAAAAGAACACACATTCATCAACCCACAAGCGGTGTGTGTGTGCATCTGTTTTATCACTGCCCCCGCGGGCGGCGAGCAGTGATAAAAAGGGGACTTAAAAGCCTTTCTGGCTGAAGGTCTCAAAACATCTTCCCTGGCTTCAGCACTGTTAAAGCTGTAGGAAAAGGATGTCTCACATCAGCAAAAAAAAAAAAAAAAATATGCAATGAACCCTCCACCTGAAATTGTGGAAGATGAGTTTTGGGTTCTGGCCTTACAGAAGCAGGCTGCTCTACATATGGATGAGAAAACCTGACGATTCTGGGAAAGTTAAGAGTCAGAACCGTGGCCATAGTGGTCCCAGAAGAGCCATTTCTGTGCGGCTTCCTCTCAGGGGTGTGATCCCTTGGACTGCTCAATTACTGGTGGCTGGAGATTGGGGATGTGGCAAAATATAAGGGACAGTTTAGAGTTTGGAGAAGAAATCCAGAGATGGGACAGATTTAAATAGAGATAGCGTGAACCTGTGACCATTGAGTTCCTACAGTGCCAAGAGGAAAACAACGAAAAATGCCATAGATAGGTTTACAAATAAAACTTCCCTTAGTGTCTTAACTCAGGTGGCTGTGCCTCAAGGGCAGGCTCCAGGTGTCATTCATCTTTGATCTCCCAAATACCAGCACAGTCAATAGAACATACGCAATAGAGTAATAAAGTGGATTTCATATGAAGTTCTCCATAAGAACTGTCAAGAAAATTATCCCTCCCACCCCACTCCCCCTCCAAGAAAATGGCTAGAAAAGAACCTACACAGGCTGGGGAGATGTTCTGTCAGTAAAGTGCTTGCCTCAGAAACATAAGGACCTGAATTTAATCTCCAGAGCCCATGCCAAAAAAAAAAAAAAAAAAAAAAAAAAAAAAAAAAAAAAAAAAAAAAAAAAAAAAAAAAAAAAAAAAAAAAAAAAAAAAAAAAAAAAAACACCTGCCTTTCTATTGTTGGAGAGGTGGAGATAGGAGGGTTCCTGGGACCCACTAGGCATCCAGTCCACCCTAATTGACCAATTCCAGGCCAATGAGAATCCATATCTCAAAACTAGTGGATGGTGTTCCTGAGGAATGATGGGGAGGTTACATTCACACACACACACACACACACACACACACACACACACAGGAAAGGTACTTGGTGCATAAGTCTAATCACCTGAATTTGGATCCCCAGACTTTACTTAACAGTCACAAGTGGTGGTTGTTTTCTACAATTCCCAGCTAGCAGGGAAGTGGAGACAGGAGAATCACCCAGAATCTTGCCAAGGGAGACCCTGCCCTGCCTCCAACAAGGTAGAAGGCAAACGCCAACCCAAGGAAAGTGACCTCTGACCTCCACATGTGCATCACGGTACATACTCATGCACCAAATAAATAACTAAATAAAATAATTTTAAAAAGAAAAGAGCCTACAGAGAAAGCTAGAAGAAGTTGCAGATATAACAGAACAAAGCAGAAGGCTTTGGATTCATAAATCACTATTTTTTATTTCCAGTCCTATGATCACATAATTCCTTATGAGAAGTCAAAGTGGAACAAAGCTTAAACCAGGAATTCTGAGACCTGGATTTAGTCCCGGTTCTGTCCATGTGGCTCCGTGTCTTCAAACCTCATGTTGAAAACAATGATTCACAAAGTCCCTTTAGCTCCACATCTGAATTCATGATCATCAACCTCATTCAGCAGTTAGGAAAATACAACGCAAAGAGTACAACCAAACATCCCAGAACCTAACACCACTGGCTGCCTCGGCTGGAGTGGAACATGAATGGAAGGCGCCCTGTCTAAGCCCACACCTAGTGGGACTAGACCAGAAAAGGCCTGCTTCACGACTATGAGGAGCTGAGCTCAATCCCGGTAATTATAGGGCAAATCAAAGCTACTCTGTCCTCTGCCACGAACAGATTTCCACACACTTGGGACAGAACTGAGTCCACTGTGTTAACCACCAGGCAGGCTTTACTCAATGTTCCCGCCAGGTAACTAGGGACAGAAATTGCTCAAACCCCACCTATGAACTCCAGAGTTTAGTCTGGGATGTCATGTCTAGTCACCAGGTGCCAACAACAAAGTACAGAGTCAAGAACTTGATGAGACACCCAGATCCAAATTAATTGATTTGACACACTTTTTAATCTGTAATTTTAATGTGTGTTAGAGGATGAAAGCTCTTAGAAGACAAGGTGAGAACCTAGAGATGAATCGTAATTTAAACATTAAAAGATCGTAATGTGAGATGTTTCATCTAATTCAATAAGTTTTAAGTTTTTAAAAAGAAGTCTAGAAGCCCCTAGGCTAAACACACATTTAGAATACCAAGACATCATTTTTAAAAATATAATACACCAGACATCATTTTTTAAAATATAATCCACATATCTCAAAATTCTTTTTAAAGTATGCGTACAATTCTGTCTCCTGTGTAGTCAGAGTTATTCAGCCGTTACTCCTGCCCGACCTCAGAATATCTTTGTCACCAAAGAACTCATCCTCACCCTAGAAGGCCTCACTCCCTCGGGCCACTAACTGACTTTACACCTATAGATTGATTAGAACATCTTTTACAAATGTCGAAATACAATATATAACCTTCGGCGTCTGTGTTCCTTTCCTGCTCTAGAATCTGAGACCACTGGATCTAAGGAGAAAGGAGGACACAGATCAGGATTATCCATGGCGTGCAGAAATGGCTCCACTATGTTCTCCACGCTCAGCAACCAGCTTGGAGACAGATGCCCAGGAAGACAGCAGCTGGCAGGGGAGCCAGATGTTCCAGCTGCTGCAGACTCTCAGCCAACTGCACTCCCTGCAGCTGGTTCTCATGAAAGCTGATCTGGGCAGGGCACCTCCATGGCCTCCACAGAGCTCTCTGGAAATATTAATTATTGGTAGCTCACTGTTGAAAGCTGAACAAGTGACAGGATGTGGAAATCAGCAAGAAGAACAGTTCATTTACTAAATCCCAGTGGATTAGAGCTCACAATCCCAAAGAAAGCAAATGCTCTCCACCATCTTTACTAAATGACAAGGCTTAGAAAAGTGTCCCTGTAACATATCTGACCCCAACCTACCAACAGAGGGGCTCGGGAGTGTTGAGACCATGGGCTGATAGCAGCGGAAAGAAATATCAACAAAAGTGGCTTTGAGACCTAAATTAAACTCATCACTGACTTCATTATCTACTTAATTTCACTCAAATAGACACGGGCACATGATGAAGCAAGCACCAGCGGGCGTGGCCTCAAAGTAGAAATTGGCAGATTAAGGGTGTCTGAATCAGACAGAGTGCAGAGCACCTGGGGGAGAGGAGATGCGCATGCCCAAAGCAAGCACCCCCCAGAGAAAGCAGGTTACCTCTCAGCACGCAGGGCAGTACTGAGAAGAACAACTCTTTTTCAAATACTTAAAAAAAATAAATTAAAAAGCTCTTGGTAAGGCAAGAGGAAGAAATGAGTCATGAACCTGGAGGTTAAATGAATCTCTGAGCTGAGGACCGAGTGTAAAGAAAGACACAAACAAGGTCTGGTTCATTTCTCATTTTCAAAACAGGTGGCAGTCCATTTCAACTGAAAGACATCAATGTACAATACCATTCACGTGTTGACAAATATTTCTAAGTAGCCTCTAGTACCAGATACGTACTAGACTGGTAAAGTCACTCCCAATGACTGCCCTACATCCTGCCAGAGAGACAGACCCTAAAAGCAGGTCTCAGCACACACACCAACCTAAAGGATGATCTTGAACTCCAGATCCTGCCTAGGGACAATCTGTTTTGACTTAAGGAGACACAGAGCTAACAGAATTTGGCTGTAGGCCATAGTGTACACAACTCTGTATCTGTGAGATGCTCTTCTTGCCAGGTGACATGTTGATCAAAGACATCTGTCTTTAGTTTCCTTCTCTTCCTCTTCTTACTGCCTTCCCTTCTGCGTTCTTTCCTTGTTGCTTCCTGGGCTCGCTTCCTAAATAGACTGCGTGTTCTCAAATATTTACCTTTGTTTCAGAGGAAACTCAAGCGGTGATAGTTTTCTATGCTTTAGTGTTTATGTGTAATAACTTTTCCCATATTTTTATTTCTAATTCCTATTCATTTTATTTTTAATGTACTATTAGTAAACAGTATATAGTATATTTTGTTTTTGTAATAAAATTCTAATTTTTAAAAATTGGATCATTTACTTTATTTCCAGTGATGTCATTATTGATATTGATTTATATTGAAGTCTTTTTTGTTTCTTCGCCTATGCAACAGAGGTGTCAATAACTAACTGCTTCATAGAGATTTTTGTGAAGGTTATAGACAGCCATTAACACTCAATAAACTGTTACATAAGAAGCTCCAAGCTCTCATTTCTCTGTTAAGAAGTGTGTCTGTCATGGTTTGATCCAGGTGTCCCCCACAAACAAATGAATGTGTTCTGAATGATCAATCCTCAGCTGATGGCAGTTTGGGTTTTGCAACCTCGATGAAGCTGTGTTATTGGGGGCGGGCTTATGGGGTTCTAAGCCAGCTTCCCCTTGCCAGTGTTTGACACACCTTCCTGCCGCTGTTTGCAGTGCTGTGGCGGAGGTGATGTCCACCCTCTGCTCATGCCATCGTTTTCCCGCCAGGATGGAGTCTCCCCTCGAGTCCGTAAGCCAAATAAACCCATTCCTCCACAAGCCGCTTTTGTTTGGGTTCTTTCTGGGCAGCAACTAGAAAGCTGACTGCAACAGTGTCTACGATGGGAAAGTCAAAGCAATCGCTGTTAGTAGTCTCCAGGTTTGGAGCCTGACACATCCTTGATTTGAAGATCAGCTACTGTGTGTGTACAGACGCCCAGGAAGCAAAGGGAAGGACAGTAAGTCAGAGCAGGCGGCTCCCCGTCCGCAGCTCTCAGCACCATAAAAGAGTAGGGGGTCTTCCTGTGCAGTGATCTTACCCTGCTTCCTACCTTCCACAGCCCCAAGCTGGGAAGTTTTCTATAAGAATCCGATGTCCCCTATTCCTCCATTCTCTGTCCCTCTTGCTTGATTTCTTCTGCTAAAACAGGAAAGGAAGATTAGAAGTCTCTCAATGGTCATTTATCCCATCTGTCCTCTGAATTTTATGAGAACCTCATCTCAGAAAAGCCAAGTGGCTTGATGTGATGTGGCTGACAGAAGTCTCTAGAATCTCAGCCCAGCTCACTGCTTTCTCTCAATGGCATGGTATCTCTCTAGCATCTCTGGCCTCTGAATAGCTCATCCTCCACAAAGGATAAATTGCTATTGATAAATACCTTTGAACCATGGTGTGTAGTAGATTCCCATGACTGCTGTCACCAATCCATTAATATTATGGATTATGAGAGCCCAGGCTTATTCTTATACAGTTCTGGAGGCCAGAAGTCAGAAATCAATCTCTTTGCTGAGAAGAAATCAAAGTGTGGTGGGCAATGCCTCGCTCCCTTTCCCTGCCCTCGGCAGAGAAGGGCCTGCCTCAGTCTCTGGGCCAGGAGTACCGCATCTCCAGTGACGTCTCCCTTCCACACTTGTCAGATGGTCATGCGTCTCCCTTGGCCTCCTATTAAGAACACTAGTGATTGCAATTAGTTCCTTCTCGTGATTCAGGAAACTCTCCCCATTTAAAGATTCTCAATTCAATCCCATCTACAAAGTCTGTTTTTCCATATAAGGTAACATTCAGGTTGCAGGCATTAGGACCCAGGTATCATTATTCAGCCCACAATACGTGATAGCTAATTTAATGAAACAGATAGAAATTACCTCCATAATTGTGATCTATATGAACCTACGAAAATACAATCTCTAAAGGTAAGGCTAAGGAAGTTATCAAGAAAACCTAATACTTTGGAATACAATGAGATATTTGGGAAATATTTCAAATTTCATTTGGATTCAAGTTCAGCAAACCAACTGAGTGACATTTTTGAGACAAATGAAGACATTTCAATGTAGTCTGAATATGGATTGGATTTGCCAAAAAATGTTTATATTACTTGGTCTGATAATGGAATTGTGATTACCTAAAAATGTTTCTATTTTTAAAAGTGTGTAATGAGGTACGTAGAGGCAGAACGACATCAGGACTGGGATTCCTTGTAAGAAACCTTAACAAAAAGTGGAATAAGCCAGGCTAAGGAGACAACATCTAGAAGTAGAATCTAAAAATGTTTAGCTCATAAAAGCATGGGGTAAAATGCTGTTTACCAGGGGCTGAGGAGGGGGCAGAGAGGGAGTAGGGAGTTGTTGTTCAATGTAGAAAGTTTCAGATAGACAAGAGGAGTGTGATTTGAAATCTTTTACACAAAAGGGTAACTGTGACCAATAAATTCTTCATTTCAAAATAACTAAGCATGAATTTCAAAGGTCTCATTATAAAAAATGGCAGGCAAGCAAAACAATGGGGGTTAATTCACTCAGTTTAATTGTTCCACATTCTATGCGCATATCAAGTTGCTACACTGCACTTTATAAATATATATATGACTAGCATTTGTCAATCGAAATAAGATTAATAATTAATAAGATTAATAATTAAATTAAGCCTCCAGGAAAAGGAGGATAAAGATAGAGAGATTTGTGCTCAACAAAGAACTTCAAAACGCACAAAAAAAAACTTGAAAGTTAGATATATATGTTAGAACAATGGTTTTCAACAGATGTTAACCATTTCAAGTGACTAAATAAGAGTGCAAATTCAGACTCAAAAGGTGATTGATCCACTGGCCTAACATTAAAAATTGTTATCTAGATACGTAGGGAATCCTTCCTTTCTAAACCATGTTTCAAGATCTTTAGTTATTCAATAAGACAAAACCATCCAAAGTCGCAAGTTCCCTCAAAGAACTCCCACACCTCAACAATGATACATAGATACTATAGCAAACATATTCCTTTCATCCATGAAACAAAGCCACACAAACAGCTGTTTTCAATAAGAAGTATAGGACTTCCAACATTCCAAAATTAGATAGTCTTGCTTCTTGGTTTTCTCCTCTTCTGGAAGGCTTCTTTAGATTGGAGAGATTAAAAAGGACTCACAAATTCCTAGGAAAAAATCCAAAGTTTTCCTTGGAAATGATTGCTCAGCACTCACTTATCCCAAGTACTCGGCCCTTGCCTGGAGCTCCTCTTTATTCGGTAACCACAAAGGATTTGCGTTTTCACTGTTACCTGTTGCTCGAAGTAAACTCCCATGAAGTTAGGGTCTCGTCTCTGAACACCTATATGTACATTTATTACCTGTCTTGTTCAATTAGGAATAATTAGACATTGACCTCAATCGTTCTCTATTTTTTCTATGATTTTCCTTACCAAAATTAATAATAAGCAGCACTCTGCACGATCTGGGGCTTGGCGATGAGTTCTTGTTTGTGATTCAAAAGCACAGGTGACAAAAGAGGAACCGGACGTCGTCCAAGCTAACAATCCTTCCCCATCAAAGGTACCATCAAGGTGGCTCATGGCTCAGCGGTCAAAGGCACTTAGTTGCAGAACCTGCCAGCTCAGGTCTGATTCCCTAACACCAATGTAAAAAGCCAGGCTCAAAAGTGGTGCAATTATCTGGCATTCCTTTGCGGTGACAAGGACCCTGACATGTCCACACAAACACACACACACAAAGTGCAAATCAATGAAAAGTTTTTTAAAATAGCAAAGCTTTGGTTGGAGAGATGACTCAGCAGTTTAGGTGTTTGCCTGCAATGCCTAAGGATCCAGGTTCAGTTTTCTAATGCCCACATAAAGCCAGAGACAAACATGGCTCATGAGTCTGGAGTTTGTTTGCAGTGGTTGGAGGCCCCAGCACACACATTCTCTCTCTCTCTCTCTCTCTCTCTCTCTCTCTCTC
>PVHP010039924.1:0-16103 GCA_004024765.1 Zapus hudsonius | reverse complement strand
GTGATGATGTGAGGTTCCGTGGGCCCCTGGGACCTCATATCTTCCTCTGCAGGCATTCTCAAAATGAGGATTTCACTTCAAGGTCTATTATCAAGGTTCCATCTCTACCCATTTTAAGAACTATCCATACAAATCAGAAAAAAAGGCAAGAGAATAGCATGCCGATTCCATAGAAGGACACAGCCTGGTGTTTCCTACACCACGTCAGTTTATATTAACCCACTGGCCAGAAGGTGGTTGTGCCATTTCATCTCACTCTGGGAAGCATTGTCTTCTTTTTTAATCATCGTGTTGTGTACATGTGTGTGTTCATTAGTGTAGATGTGGGTGCACGTGTGACACAGGGTGCCTGTAGAGGTCATTGGGCACCCATTGGTGGTGGTCCTCACCATCTACCTTATTTTAAGGCTGCCTATTCCAGGCTAAACTAGCCCACCAGCTTCAGAGAGTCTCCTGTCTCTGCCTCCCATCTCACCCAATGAGGGCTGGGATTACAGATGCTCACTACTGGGTCCAGCTTTCCATGGGTTCTGGAGATCTGAATTCAGCTCCTCACATTTGCACAGTAAGCACCTTGCTCAGTGAGCCATCTCTTCAAGCCCAGCTCTTGACTTGACTGACAGTCTGAGAGACTGACTTTCACTCACAGTAGTCTGTTCATACCCATGTGAGTTTGCAAAGCCATTGTCGGACTGAGAACTGTATTTAACATTACATTTATTTTACCTCAAACATAAGAGATAATCCAAATTTACTAGTATGTGATGGGTAGGATGGCAAAGACACTGTCACCTGGCACTTCCATCGGTGCCATCATGTCATATGCTGCACCTGGTACCCCAGTGTGAATCCAGAGTGATTGACAGGGAACCTCATGCATTATTCACTTTCAACATGTTGACTTTCAAGGCCAAAAATACACAATTATCTGACTGCATGGATTTTAGATGATTTTATTTAGGGTTTACTTCATCAGTGAGCACAAAAGGGATAACATGTTTAAAAAGCTTTTTGCAAGTAAATTACAGATTAAAAAGACACTTCAAGATCAAGCAAAGTAAACCACCAAAACCGATAAACCCTGTCACTTTTACTGCCAGAATAAACTCTTTATCAGCTATATTATGAGCTGAAAAAAATCACATATACATTTGTTGTTTTAATAAAAGAAGAACATGAACGGGTCCGCTGGTCTTGGAGACTGTCTTGGGCTTTTGGGCCCTCAGACAGAGTGGAGACGGGAACGCTCCCGGGGAGGCTGGGCCAGCTGCCATCCTGGGCCAGGTGTACTGCCGGCCGGCTAGCACCAGGGCGTGGACCGCTCTGTGTTATTGCTCTGGAAGTGGCTGCTAGAGCGCCACTGAGGCTGGCACCCAGGCATGAGCCCGCTCCATATTGGCAGTGGCGGCAGCGGGACTCTGAGGGGAACTTGGTGAGGGAGGGAGCAGGCCACTGCAGAGGCGGGCAGCTGTGGAAGCATGCCCATGGGCCTGAGAGCCTGCAGAAGTGTTACAGCTCTGTATGTGTTCAGCTCATCTCTCCAGAGAGAATAACGGGCATAGACCCGGGAAAAAGACATGGCAAAATATCCCATGACAATCCCATGACAAATAATCCCATGACAAGTAATCCCATTTTATTATAGCAGCATCATGGGTTAAATAGAAATTGAGGAGGAAGGAGGGAAAGACATGGACAATGGAGATTGGCAGAAATCAGCAACCTGTGAATACCTGCTTTGCATGTGGACGTGAGCTTGGGCACGTATCAGATGGTGGAGGGAGAGGAACTGCCACCTTCTAGGCACAGCTAGGGTGTGAACCTGGGTCTATGTGGCTTGCTTTTTGGGGGTTAGGAGTCTCAGAATTGAGGGTGGAGATAGGGAAACACCTACCGGGTTAGCCACCGGGGTTTCTGACCTCATTCTTCAACACCCTCTTAACCCTTTGTCCTCCATGCCCTCCTTAAGCAATACTAACATACATTTACTTCTATCATTGTTAATCATGAACTTTACACTAAGGATATATGATACTTTAAGATATTATCTAATAAAAATAGTAACCGGACATAGTATCACACACCTATAATCCCAACACTTGGGAGACAGAGGTAGGAGGATCCCTGTAAATTTGAGGTCACCCTGAGATTACATAGTGGTCAGGCTGGGCCACACCGAGACCCTACCTTGAAAAATCAAAAACAGACAAAAAAAAAGAAGTGACCATAATTGATAAGATATTTTAAAATGTTATGTTACAAATTTATTCATTTAAATGTCATATTTTAAATTTCATGTTTGTACATTAAACTATATTTATATTAAATAAATATATATAAATATTTAAAAGATATGCTTAGAAAAAAATCTCAAAGAAAAAAATTTGAGGGAATTTTTTTTTTTGCCAAGATAGTGTTTCACTCTAGCCCAGGCTGACCTGGCACTTACTCTGTAGTCCCAGGCTGGCCTCAAACTCACAGTGATCCACCTACGTCTGACTCCTAAATGCTGGGATTAAAGGCATGTCCCACCACACCTGGAAAAAAATTTGGGTGTTAAAAGGTAACTTTAATTACAGGAAATTGCTAAAGCTCTTAGTTGCCCACCAGAACTAAATGGTAAGACACTATTGCTGAAGAATTCACATGCTTGGGCTGCAGGTCACTGAGAAATCAAGCTGGAGCTGAGCTGGAAGCTGACTAGCTATCAAGGTGCTGCAAAAACCTATGGAGCACTCAGTCTTCTGAGGGAGAGAAGTCATCAATGAACCAGAAGTAGGCTTTGCAAGGTTGGCAGCTTGCTTGCTAGGTCAAACCAGTGCCATGTCATATCTATTATGGGAGAAATCAGCTACTCTCTGATTAGACTGGAGGTCTGCTCCGTGGGAAGAACACGTGCCTGGAACTGAAAAAAACCTTGTCAATAGCCCATAACTGGGGTGGTCATAAACTCTAGGGGGGGGAACTACCACTGCTGTCTGTCTAAATGCATATATTATTCCACCAAACTTCCCTTGACACACTTATGTTTATGCCCATATATTAATGTTACTCTCACTTTTGGTCAGAGAAGCTTCGCTTTTCAGATGGTGGTGGCCACTGGAGTTACTCAAAACTCACCATAGAAATGAGAAGAAGTGACAATGGAGTGTTCAGCACTAAGCCAAACATCACTGTCACACCCACACAAAAGCTTGGGGGCCATTGAAGAAGAGGTCGAGGAAAGAATGTGAGAGCCAAAGAAAGGTGAGGACTGCTTACAATGTTGTCTTCCAGAAAAGAGCACAACAGAAACACTCATTCAATTGGGCATCCTACAAATAATAGATCAGATTAAATATCCAGTTAATTAAGCAAGGACATCTTAGTCTGCAGGGGAGACAAAGGGTGCACATAAGAGAGCACAGAAGGAATGGATGCCTCCACTGGAGAACTGTCTTGAAAGATCAGCGCTGAGCTGCACTCTAAATCAACTGCACCCCCAGGAAGGGGGTCCTGCTGCAATCAGCTTCACCACAGCTTCTCTGGGACACCATCTCCCTTGAGCCTCCTTCTACCAGGGATGATCAGAACCATTGCTCCTCTGGGTCCCCAGAGCTCCTTCCAGAAACAGGGAAGATTGTGCAAGATTAGCTGATGCTTCCAAGTTTTCCCTGCTCTAGGGGACTTTGCTACCAGCCCCCCTCTCAACACTCCACTTTTTTCCTTGCTCCAGATGTCAAGACTTCTAAAGCTCAGGGGAAGTAGAACCTTTATTTCTCTAAGCCAGAGGCACAAGATTTTTCAGCTGTGACAAGCAACAAAACCTTCAGTTTTGGGGCCTTCTCTGCACCTGCTAACTCCTGAGCTCCCTGCTTCAGAACACAGAAGACAATGTCATGTCAAGCCATCTTAGTCATTGAAAGCAGCCCATGGTGCATTTACATCTTTTCCACAATGGAGTCAACTGAAGCAGTTCTCTCTCTCAGTCCACTTCATATTCTCAGCCTTGTGAGAGTAGGTACGACAACACAAGGAATGAAAATTCTCCCTCCAAATCATTGTGTGTTCATTAGTGTAGATGTGGGTGCATCTGTAGCACAGGGTGCCTGTAGAGGTCATAGGACACCTACAGGTGGTGGTCCTCACCATCTACTTATTTTAAGGCTGCCTACTCCAGGCTAAACAGGCCCACCAGCCTCAGAGATTCTCCTGTCTCTGCTCACTACTGGGTCCAGCTTTCCATGCGTTCTGGAGATCTGAATTCAGCTCCTCACATTTGCACAGTAAGCGCTTTGCCTGGTGAGCCCTCTCCCCAAGCCCAGCTCTTGTCTTCACTGAAGGTCTGAGAGCAGTGATTTCCACTCACAGTATTCTGTTCATGCTAATGAGGATGGAGAAGGGAAAAAAAGGGGGGTGTAAAGGTCATTTAGAAAATATTCTCACCATACAACATATGCTTGCATGAGCTTTTGAAAATAATATTAATAAAATCATTAATAAAACCATGTTCTCTGGCCTCTTTTATTCCCCTAGACACAGCCACTTATTCAGCAGAGATTTCATGCTGTATCACAAAAACACAATCACTGGCTGCAACAAGTTTCATATGTTGGTTCTTCTGACATATAATTTCAAGCCATGTGGCTCCTCTGCTGTGACTGACTCTGAATGGAAGACCTTGTAGAGGTTCCCTCATGCTGATTCACTATCCCTCTGGTATATCTGGGGCCCAGTTGGTTCCTGATTGGCAAGTTCACTTGGTTACAAACAAGTTTATTGACCATGGATGCTATTTTTTTTTTCAGAAATAGCAGTGGAATCAAATATGAGAAACAGTTGTTCCTCCCAAATGTATGGAATTGGAGAAATACTTATATCAGTCATTTCTTTGGAAAAGTGATGTTATCCCTGACATTCAAGATCCTATTTAATGTTTTTGTTTCTGGTCTTTCTTTGATGAAAATTCCTTCTTTCTAGTTCTCTCTCAGCACTTCTGCCCCACCCCAGGAAAGATAGTTCAGCCTTTCTAATTAGAGACCTTTAACACAAAGATCAGAAGATGGTAAGAAAGCCAGATGTGTTAGATGCTTGCCTGTAATACCCATAGGATGAATGTAAGTTCAAGGTCAGCCTGGGTTATATAGTGAATTTCAGGCCAACCCATATGGGTAAACAGTGAAACTCTGTCTTGAAGCAACAAAATAAAATGCAAACAAATGAAAATGACAAAAAAAGAAGCAGAGAAAAAGAGATAGAGATCAACCACACCCCTAACAGAAGTCTTGGCAGTATTTCTTGTCCAGTCCTAAAGGAGAATTGGTATGTAAAGAAGAATGAAACTTTTGTTCAGTGATTGGTAAAACTTCCCATTTGTTGCAGTTAATCTAGATTGTCAGCTTTCAGGATGTAGAGACAAATTTCTGGGCATATCTGTGAAGAAGTGATTAGATTAGGTTGATTGAGCTGGAAAACCCCACCCAAACCACGGACAGCACCATGCAATGGGCTAGGGTCCCAGACTGAATGCAAAGGAGAAAGCCAGCTGATCAGCAGTATTCATAGCTCTCTGCTTCCCACTGTGACCAGCCACCTCATGCCCTTCCTCAGTGGGATGAATTGTGTCCCTAAACTGTGAGTCATAGTGAACCTTTCCTTCCTTCAGGTGTTTCTTGTGAGGTACTAAGAAAAGTAAACACACCATTATTTTTTATTTTGCCAAATAAATATATTTTAAAAATAATTATCATTACTTCTTTATTAAATTAAAATATTTTTGTATTCTTATACTACTAAGGGATAGTCTCAAGATAATCCTTAATATTTTGTTTAAGTGAAACAAGTTTTTTTTCATATTTATTGTCAATATGAGATACAATGTATGAGCAAGTCTTATGATGGTCTCGCCATTTCCCTCCTCCCAAAATCCACCCATATCTTACTGCTTTTTTTTTTCTTTTCACTGGGCTGATAAGAAAACTTAAATACCAGTCTTTATCTCAACCACTGGGGCTAGAGGAGAGTATCAAGAAGATTTTTGTTACCTAATAAAGGCAAGAGAGAGAAGAGAATACGGTCATTCTGGCCTACAGGACCATGGGTGTTTTCATGGGTGTTTGGACTATAAAATGTGATCTTTCTAAGAACACAATCCTCCCACAGCTTGTTGTAATATTCCTTGCCACTCCCTATTACTCCACACACACATAGGGAAGGGCATCATAGTGTCCTTTACATGATTACTTGCTCCTTGCTGTAATCGCTTCTTCCAATATGTCACAGGTACTCGGTGATTCACTTACATTGATTTGGACAGTTATTCTTGTTTTCTTAGCCAACTTTAATTACTTTAACAGATAACTAGGACCCTCAAAATCTTCCAGCATTTTTATACCATAAGTAGCAGGTATAAATCTTGGTCTATGAACACAGTAGATCTATAAATATAGAAGTAAAAAATAAATGTTTATTTTCCTATATTTTTGGTCTTTCTTTAAGTTCTATTCAAGAGAGCTTTGGAAAAGGATTACCTTACCTTACCCAAGATTCCCTTTGTGTTCCCTCAGTTTATCCCACTTTCCTAGTCTGTCATGAATAGTACAGACCATGTATAGGAACGGCTCCCTAGGAAATGTTCCACAAGCTTTATCAACTCTAACGTTTCCATTATCATTATCAGATTCACACTTGAAATCCAGTTGCTGTCTCTGCTGCTTCCCCACCATACCTATGGTATCAATTCATTATGGATGGTTTGGACACCCTTTTCTCAGCTGATAAAGAACCTTGACAGATAAATCAGTATGGATACAGAAAATGCAAACAACCCATTATCAGACTTGACTGACTTCATTTATGTGCACTCGTAAATAGTCCATACTCCCATAACAACAGAATAAACAGTTTGTAAATGCCAACAAACCATTCCAAAATTGGCCATTTGCTAAGCCATAAAGCAAATCTATAAAAAGTGAAAATCATATAGCCTACATTCTCTGATTTATAAATGAATTTAGCTTAAAATGCAATTAAAATCAAGAAATGAATTTCTTAAAAACCAATGAATGAAAAATAAATCTCAATGGAAACTGGAGGATAATTTATTGGAAAGATAACAAATGTAAGACAGATAAAAATGTCATATAAAATTTACAGTTGTAATTACATGGAAGGTTAAGCCTTAGGTGCATATATTAAAAAAGAAAATTAAAATCAATCAATTATGTAATTGCAAATTGGATCCAACAAGGGATCAGTAAATCAATAAATTAGAAAACAAAAAGCAATTTAAACCTAAATAAAATTAAATAAAAGAAATAATAAATGAAAAAACTAGACAAATGGAAAAATAAAACAGAAATCAACAAAGCTAATTTTTTTAAATTTAATTTTATTTTTTCTAAATGTTTGTTCCTTAGAAAAATCAAGTTGAAAGTCTCCACACAAACAATCCCCCCCCAAAAAAACATGAGAAAAATATGTCAGTAACTTAAAGATAAGAAAAAATTATAAGATAATATTTAGGTAATCTCATACCCTTTTTTTAAATTTTGGATAAAGTAACTCAAATTCTGTCCTGAGGAGATAGCTGAGTCAGTAAAATGCTTACCTTGGAAACATGACAACCTGAGTTTGATTCACAGGAAACAAATGTCGTAGTAGTTAGTGCACACTGGTAATCCCATCGCTAGTGGGGAGATAGAGATCCCTGTTGGATGGTGGCTGAGGAATGAGGAATGACACCTGAGTCTGACCTCTGTCATCTACTCACACACATGCACACACACATATGAACACACACACACATGTGCATACATAAGCATGAAAGCTAACAAAACACCCCAACTGTAAATATTATTATATGAAAGAAATTGAATGCAGAAGTACCAACCCTTTTCTGCTTTCTTACTTCTGCAGTTACAGTTACCTATGGTCAACTATGACCCAATATGCTTAATGGGAACCTCCAGCAATAAAAAAAACCCATGCTTTAAATTAGGCACCGTTCTAAGTAGCGTGATGTAACCCCTCACTATCCTACTCCCTCCTCCTGAGGATATTTATCACCCTTTTCCCATCATGTCCCCCATTCCTCCAGAGTCACCTACTAGCCGTCTTGGTTATCAGGTCAGTTTACTGTGGTATTGCAGTAGTTATGTCAGTATGTTCCTCGTTTCATTTGATAATGGCTCCAAAGTGTGAGAATAATGAGGCCAATAATTCAGAGATGCCATAGTGAAACCATAAAATACTTTAAGTGAAAAGGTGAAAATACAATACTCTGAGACAAATATTCACATTACTGTTATTATAGTATATGGTAATAATTGTTCTGTTTTATTACCAATTATTTTTTGTTAATCTCTTGCTGTGTTGAATTTATAAATTAAACTTTAGGGTAGGTATTATGTATAGGGAGAAAAAGATTTTTGGACTATTTATGGTTTCAGGCACGCACTGGGAGTCTTGGAACACACGGTGTATAAGGGAGATGAGTTAAAATCTTTCTACAAAGAAAAGAACTGACACAGATGATCACTGCTAAAAGATATTTATTGGAATATGTTGATTATACATAACAATGGGCTTCATTATAATATTTTTCTATATGTATGCAATATATTTTTATCACATTCATTCTCACCTTCTCATGTTCCTCTTACTCTCACTGCTCCCCCTTCTTCCTTTCCTCTTTCACATTATCTAGTGAGTTTCATTAGTCCTTTCTTGCTCTTTCCCTATCTCCCCCTCCCTACTTCCCTTCCTTTCAGGAGGTTTCTCGAAAGTCCTGGGTGAGGAATTACAGGAACATGGGCTTCTTACCAGTGGCTACAGTACTGTCTCTCCCTCCCCAGGTGGCCAGTAACTGCCTATATATACTCTGGAAGGAACACAGCCTCTGAGAGCCTCTCTTTCCTCATCCTCATCATCTGCCATAAGAGTTCATAGAGGGGAAGGAGCCTTGTGGGCCCGCCCTCCCACCCCATGGCAGGAACTTGACAAGACCAACTTTGTGCAGGTCTTGTGCCAGAAATCACATGTGCTTTGAGCTCTAGGACAAAGTCATGTTCCAAAGGCAGAATTCCACCTCTCTCTACTCCTTCCTCCAGCTCTTAAATTATTTCTGCCCGCCTCTTCTGTGATGTTTTCTGAGCCTTTGAGAGCATGATATAGATGTACAATTTATGGAGAAGCAATCAACCTTCCCATATTCTCATCACTGGACCAGTCATCAGTCCAGTGATATCTGTAGTTAACTGCTGCCTGTTGCAAAAAGCAACTCCTCTGACCAAGGACAATGGCAACACTAATCCATAGGAATAAACATTTGATTTGGAGGGCAATTTGATAGTCACATCATGTCCACTATCAAAACAACAGTAGCTTCCCCACTAGGGCGTATGTCCTCCTCAGCCACAGGTTTTTAACCAGGTTGACAGTGACAGATGTGAGTTCCACAGAGCTGGCCTCAACTCCAATCAGAAAGGGGTTGATTCCCACCCCCATTACTGGCATGAAGTACTGCACCAGCCAGCACATCTTGCCTGGCTAATCAGTAGTGTAGTAATGCACAGGCCATGGTTGAGTACGGGTTTTGATAGCAATTGTCTCTTAGCAGCTTACGTAGCAACTTCTATCACTAAGAAGCTTTCCTCACAGCTCCAGTTGGATTTTTCTATGTCCTGTAACCAAAGTGTGTGCTCTTCAGCAATAGGATCTTATCACCCAATTGCAATGGGAAACTAACAGACATTGGAAGAAAAAAAAACCTACTCTTACAGAAAGTTCTTCAGAGAATAACAATAAAGAAAGTTTTCTCATTTCATTTGCTAAGAGAATAACCTAATGGCAAACTCTGACAAGGACAGCAGCAATATTTAAGCCAGGTAATGCATCACAATTATGTTGCACTTATTCTAGGGACAAAAGAAATTGGGGTTAACACTTTAAAATCAATCAACCTAATTCACCACAATTACAGAAATAAAAGGGAAACCGTATCATCATCTCAACAGATACAGAAAAGCCTTTCAAAAAATTCAGCATCCATTCATGATGATGAAACGCGCAGCCTCCTAACCCCAGAAGAGAGCACCAAAAATGCAGTTGAGATTTATTTTGTGCCATCATTTTGGATGTAAAAAATATATTTTGGCTTACTTCTTGATTCCCTGCTCCTTGGGGTAATAAAGAGCTGATGAATGAGGAGTTTAATAAGTAAACACAATAGTCCTGCTTAAGGATGGGAAGCATTTCACAAGCTCAACAAAGCATTGATTAATTAACTGAATTTAACCGGCAACTTGAAACATAAGCTATACAAAGGAAGCACTCAAAATAAAAGGATGAGATCCTAATAATGATGCCATTCAAATGCCAGTCACATTTATTTCCCAGTTCTTATATAGTCTTGGTGACATTAAATATTTCACTCCAGAGTGCAGAGGTGAATTCTTTTCTATTGCTTTAAAATATCAGGATCTGAGATCTATCTCGGATATGCACAATGCCCAGAATTTCAAATAGTCAAATGACATCCACAAATCACATCCACACAGAGCTTGTGTTCTTGTAAAAGGCAGGGGAGAGGAGAAAGCGCTCACTGCTCAAGCGTAAGGAACTGGGGTGGATTCCCTGACACTCCATGTTAAAAAGCCAGAAGCTGTGGAAGACTTCTGTAATCCCAACACACTACAGTGAGATAGAAAATAGGAGTTTCATGGAAGGTAGAGGAAAACAGCAAAAATACCAGTAGAGCAGATGTTCAGAAGAAACCCTACCTCAACTAGGGTAGAAGGTAGAACCAACCTGAAAAATGTCTACACACACACACACACACACACAATCTTTTTAAATGTTTTTAAAAGCAGAGGGGAACAACTTGTAGGGAGGAAAGGAACCAGTGGATAGGGGAGAGGGGACAAGGATAATGGATGGTAAATATTTGCAAAATGCAATAGTGTACACGATGAAAAAGTCCTAATAAAGGCCAGTATTTTGGATGCTAGCTTTCAAAATTTAGTTCAATAAAAGGAAAAAGTTAGAACCAGTCTTAGAAACTGGTTTCTACAGGAGTCCCACCTGTGTCCCAAGACAAGCTGGGATGAATCACCACAGACTGTCCCTGCTACAGAACGTTTTCACCATGCCTCTCCATGGGCCCAGAGCCCAGCAAGACACTAGGAGGGCTTCTAAGGCCACCACCCATGAGCATTGGGGATAAATGAAGCTTCAGTGACTTTGGATTCAGCACTTCAGCCCCATTATACACCCTGCATTCTTCAATGTGGGGCCTGATGAGAGCCAATTCTCTGGCCTTGCACTCAGTGCCAGAGGAAGGGAGCCCACAGGTAAGTATAAAGTCAGGAGTGGCTCAACAAATTAATTGAATTTCTGCAGCGGTTTCTGCAGCTGTCGAAGCTACTTCACCTAGTAAGCAGTAGATTCTCCAGGGAACAAAACCTCCTTCTGTGAATGTCTAAGAGAGAGAAAAAGAAGAAAAATATTTACCCAACAAAATGTCAGGTAAGAAAAAAGGCAGATAGCATCTTTTTATTAGCACTTTCTTCCTTCGGCCACGTACCCTTCAGGCCACTCTGCACCTGCCTGAGCAAAGTTCAAGACCAGACAGCCTATGGGCATGTGTGACATGCTCAGTGAGTGGGGGCTCGTCACAGAGCTCAGCCCTTGCAGGGTCTCCAGACACCAGGTGAGAAGTGCAGGGCCTTACAGAGTATCAATAATTTGTGAACGATTTTTTCGTTTCTGTTCATAGGTGCCAAGAGTTTGAGATTCTGAAATATAGGCAGGGAATGACCTTTAGCTGACAAATCAATGGTGGTTAATTATTAAATGGCACCATTACTGCCTGCATCCCAACCTTCAGGGGCTTGGATTCCAGTAATGAGAAGACCTACAATCATCCTAAAACATCCGTGTCAGAGAGCAGCCAGAGCAGACAACAGTTCAGTGTTCTGGGAGACCAAGTTGGGAGGTGTTTTTTTTTTTTGTTGTTTCATGCTCAAAGACAAGTCTGCTTGACCTTCCTTTTGTCACTTCCATGGTCAACTGGGCCTCAGGGGGATGTGGCTGAGCTCTGGCTTTGTGGGCTATAGAACAGATGCTGAGGGCTGGCTTTCTTACTTCTTTTATCCTGCTTAGGAGAGTCCTTCCTCAATAGGGTTCTCCTTTCTCTCTTTCTGTCTCTCTCTCTCTCTCTTTTTCTTTCTCTCCCTCTCTGTTTCTCTCTCTCCCTCTCTTGTTTTCTTTCTCTCTCTCCCTCTCTTTCTTTCCTTCTTCCTTGTATATTTTTGAGTGCTATGTACCTAAGCAATGCAACATGCAGAAATGACTACATAAAGAAGTGTATAACCTAGTATCTGCTCCCCAGCACCTCACAATCTCCCTGGACTCTCAGATAATGATTGATTCTCAGTGAAAGTTTCTTCAGTCCATTCTTCATCAGTCCTTATTGACATGCAAGAATCTCTCCCTTGTTCTAAGAGCTAGAACACCTGACTTAGGTCACATTTCTTTGACTGACTCTTCCGCATGTGAACTGTGATGCTGAAGACTGGAACACTCTGGAAACCTGGGCTGGAAATCAGTCTCTTTTCCCCATATGACTGGTCCTTCTGGGAAGGGACTCACACAACCCTGTGCTTACTCTGTGAAGCTCAGCTTTCAACCCCTTCTTGTGTGTCCACATCCTGTCCCATTGGGTCATCCGTAGGGCCTTCCAGTGTCATCATATTCAGACCCAACCTTACTGAGCAACCTCCTAGTTCAAAGAATCCTCCTTGGCTTCCGAGCTCAGAACACAAATATAGTTTAATGTCTTGCTGGCCTAGTCTTCTCTGAGGAAAATGTGTGTTGCCCTAAACCTTGAGCTAGGGATAAATAATCCCACAAGTCCTTTCTGCTTCACAGGGTGCAATGTGAAAATGTGGGAACAACTAATATTTCCTAAAAGAAGCCCTGGAGTCTGTATCGTGTCAAGGGAAAATGCAGTAAGATATTGCCTCTGGAAGTATTCTCGACAAGCTTAACTCTAATAGTTTAAATTAAATCAACTTTCTGTTCTCACATTTCATATCTTGCTAATAAACCAATAAAGGCTTATGAGGATTAGTATCAGAGCATGTGGTAGATGCTCAAACCAATCTCAAAGAACTAGATAGTTACTAAGTACAGCCACCTTCTGCTTCTCAAATAAAGATTTTCTTTGCTTCTAAAAACATAATATATCATTATGATCATCACTGCGTGACTAACGGAAAAAAATTGATTTTACTTAGATATTGTAGATTCTTCCTCTTCTCATTGCAGCTGAGTTCCTTAACCTGTCATCATGACTCTACAATTCGGATGAAACTTTGAATAGTTGCTGTAGATTCCTAGGGGAAAAAATTTAATTCTCATATACAGCAGTAAGAAAACAAATAATCCAACTAAAATGTGCAAAGTAAACCAGTACTAAGGAATATTATTCTGCAGTTATAAAGAAATGAACTATCGATACAGGCTACAACTTCAGGGAATCTATTTATCTACTTATTGAGCTTTTAACAATTGAAAGCTAAGATGCTGATTTCACCTCATTTCTCTTGTCTCCCATAAAGTTTTCACGTGGCGTGTTCTCCCTGATCTCTCTTTCAGCAGCATCACACTAACCTTCGTATGTTTTCTTTCATTTTTATTCATTTGAAGACGTGTTCCAGTGTTCCTTGATTCCTCCTTTTTAAATATTTATTTGTTAATTTATTTATTAGAGAGAAAGAGAGAAAGAGGCATGTAGAGAGAGAGAGAGAGAATGGGTGCACCAGGACCTCCAGCCCCTGCAAATGAACTCCATAAATATGGGCCTTCTGGTGCATCTGGCTTTACCTGGGTGCTAGGGACTCAAACCCTGGGTCCTTGGGCTTTACAGGCTAGTAGTGCCTTAACCACTGAGTCATTTCGCTAGCTCTGTGATCCCTTCTTTGACCCATGAGCTTTTTAGACAAAATGGAGCATGGTCAGGGTGGTAGGACCATAGAACCATGAGTTATTTAGAGGAGTTATGTTTAGTTTTTGAACATTCTGGTATTTTCCACATATCTTTATGTTATTGATTTGTGACTAAATTCTGTGTGTAATAGAAGGCACACTGTGTCTTTTTAATCCTTTTTTAACTATTTTGATTTTTTTTAATTCTAAGAAATGATCTACTTGGTGAATGTTCCATCGGCCTGGAAATTAACATTTAGTCTGCCATTTTAAAATGAGGGGTTTTACAAGTAACAATAGGTTGTTAGTGGAAACAGTGGTTTTTTTGTGATTCCTGAGCATCCCCTTTTCTTTTTCTTCATCTCTGTTCCTATGCCATGCCTATTTTCTACTTCAGTTATTAAGAGAATGATTGAAATGTCCAATACAGTGTAGTGATATTATAGGATTGCCTCTTTTCAGTTCTATCAGTTGTCTTCATTCATTTCGAACCTCTACAAAATTGCTGCACATATACCTAAGATATGATATCTCCAGATAATTTAGGGTTTATTTTTCAATCACTTTGGCTTTTTTAGATTTTCACAATTGGTTACATTTCTTAATTAATGTAAAGCCAGGCATGGTGGTGCACACCTTTAATCCCAGCACTCGGGAGGCAGAGGTAGGAGGATCACTGTGAGTTTGAGATCAGCCTGAGATTACATAGTGAACTCCAGGTCAACATGGGCTACAGCAAGATCCTACCTCAAAAAACCTAAAAATAATAATTAATATATTCATAATCAAAATAATCTTGGAAAATAACAAAGTTGGAAGATGAATGTTTCTCACTTCTCAAAGCTTTCAACAAAGCTACAAAATCATCACCACCACAAGCACCACCACAAACCTTAAGTGTGGCAACAAATCCTTTCACCTTTTGACAGCTGACATCCAGTGGGGGAGCCCTGATAATTCTAGGAGACCTTAGTGTCTTCATTTGGTCAGGGACTAACTGGATATCAATAGGTGACCGATGCTGACCTACCTCAAACCATAAACAAAAATTCATTCAAAATTGGTCAAAGATCTAGTTATAGACACTAAAACTATAAACATCTTAGGAAAAAATTCAAATGGAAATCTCTATGACCTTGGGTAGACCAATGAGGTGACCTTCATAGTATAAGCAAGAAGAAAATAAACTGGGCTTCTTGAAGGTTAAAAAAAATACTCCCTCAAAGGGAACTTCAAGAAAGGAAAAAAGACCTGCTCAGTAGGAAAAAAAAAATATTTACAGTCATATATCTGACCAGTGTTTAGTACCTAGAACAGATTCCTACAGTTTAGCAATAAAAAGACAAATACCCAAAGTAAAAATTTTACAGTACTATTTTCACATTAAAATGCCTTGGCCCTATTGCTGGAAATGCTTTAATATATTTGCATGGATTTACATCTGTATTCCCCATTCGATTACAGTGATTTACATGTGTGCTAATATTTCTTAGCTTTATTGTCTAGATTAATGTAGATTTATGGTAAGCCTCGATATCCTCCTTTTTTCTATTCAAAAGTTGTCTTGTTTCAAATATTTCCATGGACATTTTAAGTTGTTTTTTGCAAGTTCTATTTTTAAAACCCTGCTGGAATTTTGACTGTGATTATTTGAATTTATACACTAACCTAGGAAGACTTGACATCTCAGGAACACTTCATATAGCAATACATGTGCTTAAGATATAGCTTCATTTATTAATGGCTCATTTCATTTCTCTCAACAATATTCCTGTGAAGAAGCCTTCAAATATTTGTAAAAGTTGTCATTATCTTATAATTTTTAATAAAATATAATGATATATTAAGATCTATTTTAATAAAATGTAAGTTTCAATTTAAGACTTTGTTGCTCCTATTTAGATATACAATTAATTTCTATGTTATTTTGTATTATTAAAACATTAATTTTTCATACTATGTGAAGTACATTTTCTACCCAGTTTGAGCTTTCTTATGTACACAACCAGGTCTTGTATAAATATAATTTATACTTTACTTTTATTTCTTTCATGGTTTCAGTTTCTACTGCCTATTGCACTGGTTAAAGACAGCAGGACAATATTGGATATAAGTGATAAGAGAAGATATCTTTG
>PVHP010039923.1:0-16081 GCA_004024765.1 Zapus hudsonius | reverse complement strand
ACACACACACACATATATATATATATATATATATATATATATATATATATATATATATATATATATATATATATATATATATATATATATATATATATATATATATATATATATATATATATATATATATATATATATATATATATATATATATATATATATATATATATATATATATATATATATATATATATATATATATTTATTTATTTATAAATTTATAAAAGTGTTTACTTTAAAAATATGCTATGGTATTTTGGCAGCAACCTCAAGTATGACATTTGCATTGTGTCTCATTACATGAAGAAGAAAAGTCCACTGATTTATGGCTTAAGCAATTATGTTTTATATAAGCTTGTTATACTAAGTTCTCACTGTCTCATGATACCTTTTTTTAGAATTCACCTCTGTCCTTTACCCACACATGTTGGAACGTCTAAAATGAAATGTTCCTCTTCCAAGTTTGTAAATCAATATTTCCATTAAGGGTGGCCTTTACTCCAAGTGTTGTGATTACAAGCATATTTTAAAGTAATTTTTTTCTAAAATTCCTTTTTCCCCATTACTAGCAGTAGAATATGGAGTGAAAATTTTGGAATAAGATTTTAGCAAGACAAAAAGTTATAAGTTTACTGAGGCAAAAGCAAGATGGACTGAATAAATTTCTTAAATAAACAAAAGTTTCACAGGGGAAAATCCAGTTTTTAAAAATTTTTAAGAAATGATTTTACTTATGTATATTGTGTTAACTTTTTTGATATCTTGATTATTCTTAATTAGATACATTGTATGAGCAAATCTTATGATGGTACCCACATTTCCCTCCTCCCTTTCCCCAACACCCTGTGGTCCCTCCTTGTGGGTGTACTGGATCATTCCATGGGTTAGTCAATGTGTAATATCTGTGATTAGCTGCTCATGACAACATGGCCGTTACTGGATTCTAATGGAAGAAATGTGTGTTAGAATTGCAGCAGGCATGACCAAAATTGACTTTGGTCATGTGACCTAGTATTATAGGAAACAACACACTATCCTAAACAAAAAGATAATGTGTTCTAACATGTGTTGCTAACAAGATATTTACTATCCAAGCCATTCAACATTACACACTTTGATTGGACAAGTAATATTTATACACCTACAACTATATAACAACAGTGATAAAATAAACTATGATATAAAAGACAAATACATCATATGTGATATCCGCTCAAAAGTTTACACACCCCTGCAGACAAGGCTGTTGTTAAGCAGATATTACTTTCTTTTTTTATTATCAATTCATTCTTTTTTTTCATTTTTAATGTTTTATCGGCTTAAATTATATATATATTAACACAACAATATGCTCAGTATTATAGATTATTAGATAAAGCCATTGAATCCATGATGACATTCCCTTTTATGCATTAGTTATTCTCCCCCTCCCTCATGACTCTTACATTCTTTCCTACTCCTCTTCTGCAAATTTTCCTGAGTCATAGTGGGTGAATTCAAATTTTCCATAGTTATTAGGTTTGTAAAAGTCTCTAAATTTGTGTTTTGTACAATTTTGGGCACCCTTGGTGCCCCTCTCCATTGTCCTTCCATAGGTTATCTGCCTTGCTGTGGGAATAGATCTTTTGCTTGTCATCCCACTTCCTTAGAGGTTGTGTTAGGGCTCTACATGGATCATCTCCTGCTTGGGTGTCCCCTGTCACATCAAGTCCCCTTGGTCGAGTTCCTTTCTCCCAGGTTCTTATTGCCTTCTGAAAGATACAAACAGAATCTCCAGCTGAGATTGAGATTATTTTTGATCAATTGAAACAAATATTGGTAGGTTGGTGAGAATTTGGAGGGTGTAGCCTTTATGAGGACCTATGGTTAGTGAGGACTTCCCCATGGAGATGGGATTCTTCATCCCTATTCAAGGTTGCCTTGGGTCCCCTTACCAGTTAGGGGTTCCCTGCCTCTGAGTGGATCTCATAGCCAATTATCCAGCTGTTGATTACCCACCTAGGTTGGGTGCCACTATTGCACAGACGGGCACTTCTTGACTTGCTTGTCTGTGCCATATAGCAGTGTGTTCTGTACTCTCAGGCCATTGGTTCGTGTAACTTGAAGATGCCTCCTGCTCAGTCAGGATATCCCTGGTCTGGTTCCCCTGGCAGCTCCTGCGACACCTTCCAGCATTACCCAGGCTGCCCTTCTGGGAGCTGATTTTGTTTCTGGATTCAGCAGGGTCTCTCAGTGTTGTGTGATATCAGTCCATGGAATCTTCAGCAATAGGGTCTTATCTTTTGCCTGAAGTGGGTATTCAAGGGCTATGACAAAAGTTTGTCTTATTTTAGGTATCCTGTGGGTCATTCTGATCAACAGCTCATTGTGGGAGGTAACCACATACTGGGTCAGGGAGCCAGAGGACAGTGTCCTTTGTACCATAGGTAGGTTTCCACCCTCCCCCCATTTGAGGTCCTATCTACTTCTGGAACTTGTTTTACAGAAGATATAATTCTATGGAGTTAGGTTTTTGTTAGTTTAGGTATGTGAAACCCCCTCTGTTGTTTCTGCACCTGCCCCCATTACTTTCTGTCCCCTTTGCCTTTCACCTGAATTACTAGTATTGTTTACTTACAGTTCAATTTATACTGGTTAGGGGCCATAGATAAAGGAGAGTATGTGGGGCTTGTCTCTCTGTTCTTGTGTGATTTCACTGAGTATGAACTGTTCCAAGTCCATTCATTTTTTCTTTAAATTTCCTTATATCATTTTTAGTAATTGCTGAGTAGAATTCCATGGTGTGTATGTACCACATTTTAGATAGTCATTCTTCAAGTGATGGGCATTTAGGTTGGTTCCAATTCCTAGCTATTATGAATTGAGCTACTATAAACATGGTTGTGCCAGTCTTACTGGAGTAAGGTGGAATCTCATTGTTGTTTTGATTTGCATTTCCCTTATTATCAATGATGTTGAACATTTTCTTAAATGAGAATTGCCCATTTGTAATTCTTCCTCAGAGAATTCCCTGTTGAGATCAGAGGTCCACTTTGTGAGAGGGCTGTTTGAAATTTTATTAATTAATTTACTGAGTTCTTTGTAAGTTCTAGATATTTGACCTCAATCTATATTGTAGCTGAAATAGATTAACTGCCAACCTGATGGTGGTCTATTGGCTTTAAGTATGGTAAGTTTGTCTGCACAGAAGCTTTTCAGCTTGATGAGATCCAATTGGTTGAGTGATTGCTGTATTTCCTGGTTAACCGGAGGTTTGTTTGGGAAGTTTTTCCCTACTCCTATTTCATAGAGCGTTTCCCCCTATTTTTTCTTCCAGGATTTTCAGAGTTTCGGGTCTTATGTTGAGGTCTTTGATCCACTTGGAGGTGATTTTGGTGCATGGTGAGAGGACTGGTTCTATTTTCATCTTTTTACAAGTATTTAACCAATTTGTCCTGCTCCATTTGTTGAAGAAGCTATCTTTACTCCTGTTGACATTGTTGGCAGCTTTATTGAATATTAAGTAGCTATAGTTCCTTGAACTTAGGGCATGGTCTTCAATTCTGTTCCATTGGTGTATCTGTCTGTATTATGCCAGTACCATACTGGTTTTGTTACAATGGCTTTGTAATATAACTTTAGATTGGGTATGGTAATACCTCCTGATGAGCTTCTTTTACTTAGGATAGCTTTTAGTATCTGAGGCCTTTTGCCTTTCCAAATGAATTTGGAAATTATTTTTTTTCTATTTCCATAAAGAATGATGCTGGTATTTTTATTGGCATGGCATTGAATCTGCATATTGTTTTTGGGAGTATTACCATTTTTACAATATTAATTCTACCTATCCAGTAGCATGGAGGATCCTTCCATCTTTTCGAGTCATCTTCAATTACCTTCTTCAGTGTTTTTATGCTTTCATTATACAAGTCTTTCACATCCTTGGTTAGTGTTACTCCAAGGAATTAGATTTTTTTGTGACTATTGAAAACAGGACTTTTTCACTGGTTGTTTTATCTGTGTGCACATCCTTTGCATACAGGAAGGCTACTGATTTTTGTGTTTTAATTTTGTATCTTGCTACTTTGCTAAAGGAGTTAGTCACCTTCAGTAGTTTAGTGATACTGTTCTTTGGGTCTGTTACATATAAGATCATGTCATCAGCAAAAAGGGTTAGTTTCACTTCTTCCTTTCCAATTTGTATCCCTTTTATGTCTTTTTCCTATCTTATTGCATTTGCTAGAACTTCAAGGACTACGTTGAAAAGCAGTGGTGAAAGTGGACACCCTTGTCTTGTTCCAAAATTTAGTGGGAACTCCTTGAGTCTTTTCCCATTGAATATGATTTGGGCTTTAGGGGATTTGTAAATGCCTTTATTATGTTTAGGTATAGGCCTTCTATTCCAAGTCTCTGAAGTGTTTTGATCATGAAGTGGTGCTGAATTTTATCAAAGGCTTTCTCTGTTTATTGAAATAACCATGTGGTTTTTGTGGCTGAGTTTATTAATGTGGTGGTTAATTGACTTCCGTATGTTTAACCAACCCTGTATCCTTGGGATGAAGCCTACCTCATCAAGGTGGATAATACTTTTGATGTGTTGCTGAATTCTGTTTGAGAGGATTTTATTCAGAAATTTTGCATCTAAGTTCATCATCGATATAGGTATATAGTTTTCTTTTCTGGATTTATCTTTGCCCGGTTTTGGTATTAGAGAGATGCAAGTATCATAGAAGGAGTAAAAAAAAAAAATAGGACAAGCCATGCTCAAAATACATAATGTGACTTCAAAGACACACGTCTTTCTCCAAGATGTAGGTGGATGCTAATGTGTCAAATCTTTGGGAAGGAAATACGGGTGCATAGATCAAAATTAAAAACTCATCAGTTCTAACACATGAATATTTTTTAAAATAAACACCTTCCTTTGTTTTCTATCTTGTTCTAGGTTTATTTTTCCTCTGTTATCTCAACCTCCCTGGTGGAGTTTTACTTTGTGGTAGATAACAGCTCCCAGGTTCTCCTGAGACTCAAAAACAGGATGCAGTATGTCCTCCAATTGGAGACAGTGGAGATGCAATCACTTACCATCACACAGGTTTAAATGACATCTGTGTGTTTACTTTCAAATCTATGTCTTATGCTTCAATACTTATATTGATATACTCCTTAATCCTCATCCTCCCCCCATAAACGCACCCTGATTGTTCAGATGTTACTCTTGACTATATAACAGTTCCTTGAAACAAATCGTGTTCAAAATGAAACTCTTATATCTGTTTTTCCTCCCCATAAACAAAATATATTAATTTTCTTAATCATCTTCATCTTGGATGTATTACCATCTTTCAGGAACTGTGACCTCAACATACCTGAGACAAGCATCTTAAATTACGAAAGATATATTTTGGCTCATCCTACTAGAGATTTCAGCCATTATTCACTGCTCCACTGATTCTCAGTGTGTGGTGAAACTTAACAAGTAATGTGGTATGTGGTGGAGCAAAGCTGCCTATCTCATAATACCCTAGGGGGGAGGGAGGGAGGGAGAGAGAGAGAGAGAGAGAGAGAGAGAGAGAGAGAGAGAGAGAGAGAGAAAGAGGGGGAGAGAAATAGGGGGAGAGGGGGAGAGGGGGAGGGGAAGAAGAAAGCAGAAGGAGTAAGAGGAGGAGGAAGAAAGAAGAGGAGAAAGAAAATAATGAATATGGAGATAGACAGGAGGAGTGGGTCTAAGGATCATACAAAGAGAAGAGACACTCTCCTATAGTCCAACCAAGGATAAGCCACTGGAAGCATCAATTCCCTTAGCTAGGTCCTATGTCCAGGGGTTGTAACACCACCCAGTAGTGCTACAGGCTGAGAACCAAGGCTTTAGAACATAGCTTTTGAAAAACATTTCTATTCCAAACCATAACACATACTTATCTATCCAGTGACTCAAGACCTTAGGATGACATCTGAGATCTCACTTCCTATATCCCCTTTGTTCAGTTAGTACAATATTAGCACTGGGCTTATGATGTCACTGTCTAAATATAACTTTAAACAATAACTTCTCACTTCTTCCACCAAGAGTCACATTTATCCCATTCACTCTATTTCCAAGCTTATATAGTCATGTCCACACTGATTTTTATGCAAATACTTTCAAATATTTCTCTTCTTCTGCCACAATTCCTGGCACAGTATCCAGGTATACATGAACCTGTATCACTGTCAAGGAATTCTCGTGGCTTAGGACCAATAACTGGCTCAAACTTTCCATTTGATTTCATACTATGTCTATTTTTATTTCAAGGAAATCTTGACTTATTTGTCACTACTTCTAAGTTAAAAAAAGCCATACTCTCTTCATAGCACTTTCTTCCCCAGAAGATTCTGATCCTTTGGTCACCTTTAATTTACTTTAAATAATACTGATATATTATATTTATTTCCTTAAATTACATCATATACTCTTGCATTATAGGTTATCCTTAATATGAAATGAGTTGTCTTTTGATTTAGGATACACATTTAATAAAAACTGCCCTTCACATTTTATTAAAATATATTTGCTTATTTACATGGGACTGGTGGAGGGGCAGAATACAGGCACACATGGCCTCTTACTGCTGAGTATGAATGTCAGTCATGCGTGTCACTTATGTGGGTGGTCCACACATAACAGCAAACATTGCCAAGTGCCTTGGGAACCATGTTTGCTTCAGACATTTTATTTCAGTATTCTTCTGTGATAACTGTGTGTATTTTAATATTATTTTGATAAGAGGTGGTAGCAGAAGATCTCCAGCTATCTTCCAACCATAAGATTGTAGAGATAACAAACCAGTACTACAGTGAGGACAAAACTGTGTTGGCTAGTAGATTAGGTGTTTTGTTAGTAAATTAATATTTTTTAATATTTTCTTTGGGTTAATTGAGATACACCCCATTGGAAATCACAGAGCATCCAAATATTCTATCTGAACCCAGAAGAAGAGTTCATTATATTAATATGTGACACTTGTGGGCCTTTTCTAAATATTTGTTTTTTGAATGAGTAGCTGAATGAATAGATGTAGGTATATAAATTCACCTGAACTTATATATTCATTAAAAGGACCTTGAGCATTTTAAAACATTCAGAGAACAACTAACTATAGGGAAAAGAGTAATGCATTTCTATGTAATATGGAAATTTATACTGGAGGGTTTATATGTAGATAACTTGTTCTACCAATACAGTAATAATTAACTAGTTAGAGCTCCTCTATGTGTATTTAGTAGAGAGAATGTGTTCTCTTATTAATTAACATGATTAGAGTGTGAGCCTATACAAAGGAAACTCAAAGGCAGATAATTTTTAGTAGTACCTGTCAACATTTCTACATGAAAATCATTACTATTTTACTCTACAATATCCCCATTTTCCATGTTGTCTACAATTAAAGCAAAACTCTCAGAATACAGTGAAAAGGGTATGGAGGTTTTAAAAGGTTTGTCTTAATTGGCTATGGGATTTGGTTTTGTTATCTGAAGAGTACAGAGGAGAGTAAGCATTAACACCTGGACTTGAGTCTATGTAATGTCCGGAACCCCTAAAGTAGCAATTAAGGGCTTAATCTTAAAGCCCTCGAAGGTTGAATTCGGTAGTTCTCTTCAGAAGGGCATTGCTAATTCTTCCTGAATTGCTACTGCTTCTAACTGCACTGCCTTAATTTGAACAATGTTCAGAATCCCATTCTCTCTAATGGAGTTAATTGCATTATGAAAGTCGGCTTCAAGTGGAAACTTATTTCCTCTTATGGAGTATCTCTCAACACAGTTCTTTTTTTTTTTCTTTTCACTTGACACTTGCAGAATAATGTCACAAATGTAGTTTCGCTGTTTGAATCAACTTCCATGAACTCTTTTTGAAAGTATTAGTATACAAATCAAACCTTGGTCATCTCCATTTTGAACATGCTCAAGCTGTCTAGTCTAATAGACTCTAAGTCTAGGAACATTAGCAAACCTCTGAGCTTTTAAACAGGCTGTGACCTATCTGTTGACAGGGCTGCTTCCATCAAGCTCAGACTCACTTAGGTTAATGATGGATCATGGGGCTGTTTGATTTGCTCTGAGCTAAGTTCTCCATTATCCCTAACATTCATGTGGGTCATGTAATCTCACCCAAATAATACTGGGCTTCTTTCTTCATTTTGTCAACTTCCAAGTTATTACAGGAAACCTTAATTTGAAGTCCATGCCTGATCACTGCAGGTGAATTTTGTTTTTGCCAACAGCATGGAATTTCAGCTAAAACTCAATTTCATTGTGAGAATAGCAGCTGCTTATTCAGGGCTCATCTGGGTATCTTCTTAAACAAAAAGATTAACAATCTCTGTTTTTTTCTATCTCTGTCTTCTATGCTTTTCTGTGATTTATTCATCTGCTGTGCAGTTCTTGATGGAGGATACAGAGTCCACGATTGGTTTCTGGACAGTTAAGAATCCTTAAAATTATAATTTCACCTAGCCATTTCCTTTGTGTCAATATACATGTTTATGTACACATGTACCCACATACAGATACACACATATACATATATATGTGCACATGTTTATGTATATATATATATATATATATATATATATATATATATATATATATATATATATATATACATGTACCTTTACACATGAACATGGAGACAGGGCAAAAGAGATACTGTACACATTCATCTTGTGTTAAAAACATTATATCACTTATAAGTATGTCAACTAGCAGCCATACATATAGCCTCTATATTGACACCATGCTCATTACTTCCTTTATATATCTCTTTTCTCCTAAACCTGTAACTTCTTTGAAGAGGCATGCATCTGTGCTAAAGCTATCTTGAAAATTAAGATAAATCCACCAGTAAACATATTTTAAAGGTTTTCAAAGCATTTTATAATGTTATCATTCATCAGATTTATCACCCCTGTGAGCATGCTTATGGACAAACACACACACACACACACACACACACACACACACACACACACACACACACACACAGGAGAATTACCTTCTACAGTCCAGTCTCTCAAGCTAACTAAATATTTTTAATAGAAGGCAATAAGTGCTTTTGGTATTAATCCTTCCTAAAGAGTGAAACATTTCCACACTATAGTGAAAGCTATTAAATATGAATGACAGGAAGTAAACAACTTCATTTAATCTTACCCTGTGATTTACTGTGTAGCGATGACAGCCATGGGGGAGGTGAGGAATAGTAAGATCACTGGTATTTCATGCTAATTTCACAGTGCTATACAGAAGGAGAACATTGTGCTGTGTTCTGTGTTTGTAAGTGAAAGTATTTAAAGACAGTCCATTAGTTCATATCACCATAGAGAGTTAGTAAGTGATGAGGAGTTTTAAAAATAGAACTGGGAAAAATATCCAAAATAATATTGTGGATTCACACAAAAGTACATAGAAAACATTATTGTGTTTTGCTTCCTATTCACAAAGGTATGATCAACAATGTTAACCAGGAGTTGAGATATTTTTATTAATGGTTACTATACAGTTAACTTCTGATGCTGAGACAAACACCTGACCAGAAGGAAGGTTTTCTTTTTCAGGCTTACAAATTTCAAGGGAATGCCATCAATGTCAGCAGAAATGGTCTAATTTCCAAAGACCAAAGCAGAGAGACATCACCAAACAGTCAGAAAATACTAATACCAGCAAACATAAACTTTCAGAGCTCCAAACTGCTATCCACAAACCATAGGGCTAGATTTCTGCCCTCAGTGACACACCCCCTATAGCAGCGACTCAAGTCATAAGCTTAAATTGAAAATCATAATAATACAACAAAAATAAACAAACAAACAAACAAAACCTTTGAGAGTCTATGGGACCATCCATTCAAATGAACACATCAAAATGATTACAGTGACTTAAGCAATTTTAGTAAATGATTTCACTCTTCCATTCTTTAATGCCAAAAGAAAAAAAAATCTTCAAATTCATTTAGGATGAAATGGTAGAGCTAAAATTGTCTTTAAATAAAGAACCTCCTTCCAAAATGAACCTACTTTAACCAGATAGAATTAAGACAGCTTAAAAATAGTTTCCAAATATATAAAGACATTTTCTTTGAATTGTTTGTTGCTTAAAATAGATTCAGCAAACAGAACTGAGTGATCTTTACATGAGAGAAAACAGATTGGTTTTGATGGGTAATTATAACCATAACAAACAACAATAACACAAATCCCTCTTTCAGTCTCCTTTACTCAACCTTTATTTCTGGGAATGTTTTCAATTATAACAATAATCCTGTATTGAAATATTTGTGTTTAGCATTCTCTTTGTTACTGCAAGATTTCTTCTTTAGCCTTTATCACTTATTAGAGAATCCTTGCCTTATTCCTAATGTTGTAGCTATGTTTCTCCTGGAATGTGCATGGACATCTCATGCACACTCCATTGCCAGGAGTTTTCTTCATTAACAGTCGTCCATCATTTCTGTTTCTTCTGCAATCACTGGCTTAGCAACAGTGACTAAGAGATCTTGTCTTTCAGGGCATGTCTTCCAGTGAAGTGTGCAACCTTCCTTCTGTGCTCTACAGTCTATCCTCTTCCATGCTCAGAGTCACAGATTTTCTAGTTCTCTTGAGTTTTATAGGGATTTATTCTTAGCTGTATATATGCATGTACAGATGGTCCCTGGCTTACAATGGACTGATTTACAATTTCTTAATTTTAGGATGGTCTGAAGCTATATGTGTTTGGTGCTTGGAATTTTGATGTCTTCTCTGGCAAGGATATGCAAGACATGAACTCATATATGATGTTGGTTTATTAGCAGAAATTCATAGATTTCAGGAAAGCTGCCCGAAGAATAGGGCAAACAGCCAATACTCCACAGTGTTTATGGTTCTGATTTAAGGTGTTTAGTAAGGGAGGTGTGTCAAATCTGCTTTTGTCTTAGAGTACTCTCAACTTTGGATAGCTTCATCAGGCTGCAAGCCCTTTGTACGTAGAAGAGCATCTGTGATAATTTTAGCCATCTGCAATTTAAAAGATTTTTGAGATTACTTATTCAAGATTATCCATTTCAAGTCACATGTTTGCATATTGAAAGAAGCCATCTGGAGATAAATTTAATCCAAGAAATGACTAATAAGTGTTGGATATAAGCATCCATTACACTTCCAGGCCCATAGATGGGATTTTGTTGATTTTCCCCAAATGCAACTTGCTTGGGATTTTCATCTGTTATCTGATATTGTTATTGCATAGGTAATGATATTAGCTTCAGTACATTTTCCTATTTTCTTATAAATCTAATACATTCTCTTGGCCAAAAAATCTGTTATACATAGCAACATTAAAACCTTTATCTCTCTTCCTACTAACCTGAACTATAACTTCCTAGAGATAACTGTTAACACCCTAGAAACTCCATGCCAACACCTTAAATGAAGACATATATAGTAGACTATTTTCTGATTCAGTTTAATTAATGATTCTCTTTGACCCAGTTAATTATTTCCTCCTCCTCAATGCAATTTTCAAACATGGATCTTAAATGCTCACATGCTATTAATTTTTGTTTATTTCATCTCACTAGATTGCTTTCTGTTTCATTGGCTTGTTTATTTCCCCATTACTATTGGAGTAACTCTGGTTTTCTTCTGTCTCCACCCACAGCCATAGTGATCTCACCCACATTCATAATTTTAAACATATGCTGAAAACTCCAAAATTCATATTTCCTAACTCAGATTTCCCAAAATCTATTCAGAACACAAGTGCTATTCTTGGCATATCATTTGTATTCCAGATAAGCTTCTGAAATCCACATGCCCAAGATGAAGTACTGATCTTCACTCACAAACATGTGCTACCAATAGATGTCACACTTTCTCTAATATATTCATCCAGATAATAAAGCTGAAATCCTAAATTATTTTTTCTTACATTCTCTTTTTTTCTCTCTCACATTGCCTGTCTAATATCCAAGGAATCCCTGTAGCCTTTACTTCCAAAATATGTTTAAAAACCTACCAATTCTCCTCAGTTCTGAGGCTGTCCATGATTAATAATATTTCTTCATGCTTGTTAAGATGAACCTCAAGTGAAATGTTATCGTTTTTAGATATGTCAGAACACAGGGCTTCTCTGTTTGAAGACAACTGATGCTTCTCCTTTGTCATGGTAGCTGTGCCAAGTCTGTAGGATGCACTTGACTTTACTTCTGTTCCCCTAGGCCTTTCTCAGCTCCTCACAGCGATTATTGCTTTTGAGTTGGGCCAGACTTTCCCAGTAAATTCTCTTTGGCATTGATGCTGATTATCAGATACCTATTTGTCTAGCTATCTTCATGTATTTGTGCAAGTTCTTTCCTCCAGTTTTGCAAGTTATACAGAACTTCTATAAATGCTATTTCCTTATTTCTCCCTTTTAAACTATATTATATTTTTGTAATAAAATGTGAAGAGCACAGATCTATATTTTTTATTTTGTTTATAATCATAGATATTGAGATAAGAACAATGCCTGACCTTCTAGCCCAAAGTAAGCACTTCCAATGTATTTGTAAACAAATAACTATAGGATGAATAAGTGAACAACCACATTATGACATATTCCTTATGTGACTCTTGTGTCCCTTATGCATGAATCCATGTGTCCTTAAATTTTTTAATAATAAAAACAGCTATATTTGTTGCTAATGATTCATGAGATATATAGAGCTAAGATGGGTCATTGACAGTGCTTACTTTATACATTATTGCTTGTTTGTTGTTTATTGTTTAAATGTATTTTATGGAGTTTTTACATTCCTTCTATTTGTACTTTCTCACTAATAGTGAATGGTAGACTTTCTAATATTTATCATCTTTCATCATTTCTATGCTTTAAGTATTATATCATTCACAAGCGTAACCAAGAGTGCATATGACCTGTTTATGCACATGTGCATCTTCCATTCATACTGCCCATGGCCATTTCCAAAGAACAAAACCCTGGTGCAAATCCTATGACCCTCTTTCCTTCATTTTTATACTACATAGTACTGGGTGGGATACCAAATTGTTAATCCAGGTGGAGATAAAGCCCACTTTGAAGAGCAAGAAACCTTCTTCAACAATCAGGCCCCCTACTTCAAAAGAATACACATTCTTCCTGCTGTCCCAATGCAGATCACCTGACCCAATCTCAATGTTTGTAATCTCCCAAACAATTGCAGCTGAATGGTGAGCAGTTTCAGCCCAAAGATTTCATTTCTTTCTGTGCCATCTCCATCAGCTCAAACCAGTACGTTTTTATGCAAAGCTAACTCGCACAGATTCTTAGGACACAGTTAGGCAGAGCACAGAAAGCCTCACATACAATCTTCTTTTCTAGACTAGTCCTGTCAAAGTTCTTTCTCCCCCTGTAACCAAACCTCACAGTTAATATTTCTTACTGCATTCAGGTCTTTTCAACTCTGAACAGAATCTATCACATTGTACTTATAGCACTGCAAGGTGTCTCTTACACTGAGGTTTTAAATTTATCTACATTCCTCCTGAAAATCAGTTCCAAAAGTTCAAAGCCACAGAATCAGGGTTCTAGTAGCAATAATCCCACTCTTCGATACCAATGGTTACAGTCAGTTTCCCTTGCCACACAGAAAATAACCCAACCAAAAGCAGCCTATGTAGAAAATGGGTGGGTTTATATTGGCTTGGAGACTTGAGTGGAAACTCCATGATTGCACATGAAATGATGGCATGTACATCACCTCCTGGCAAACATCAGATAGACAAAGGCAACAGGACAGTGTGCCAAATACTGGCAAGGCGAAGCTGGCTATAACACCTTTAAGCCTGCCCCCAATAAGTCAACTGGGGATCAAGTATTCAGAATGCATACGTTTATGGTGTACACCTGAATCAAACCACCATAGTATAGAAAGAAGTGTTTCTTACGTGTTTATGTGACTGTAGTTATATTGATCTTAAGCAAGTTAGAGTTGGTAAACTACAGTATTTCAGGTGTAAAGTAGGAAAACATATACAGGCTCATTCAGGAAGTAGAAGAGTTGAAAGGAAAAGACAGAATGAAAGTTTGAATGGTGCCAATGGGGAAATACTGATTTTACATATTCTTTATAGTAGTTTATTTAATACATCATTTATCTAGCACAGTGAAATAATAAATGAAACCAAAATATCTACTAACTATACTTATAAACCATAAATTTAATAGCAAAGCTCTTTTACTCACCACTAGCCAAAAATACTAGCTTAAATCACAATTGCTGTATAAAGCCTAAAATATATCTTTTCGAAATTCCACATTGAAAATATTGTAAAGGAGTTTTGTTGCTGTTGCTTCATTGTTAACAAATTAACCATCAGATCACCATCTTAGGGGAGGCTTCAATTATAGTAACAGTTGTCACTATGATAACAAGGACTTTAATTTCAGGATGATACTTACAAATGAGAATGAGTTGGGAAAGTAGGAGTGTAGAAGTTGGAGACAGAAAATCACAGAGGGAGCAGCTTCCATGCAGCCTGAAGGTCTCGTGAGCTGGAAGACTTTCAGATAGACAGGCAGTCCAGGAATCCAAGCACAGACAACCAGTGATGTGGTTGGACCAGGACCAGCTTCCCAGGCAGGGTTCTTCCCCAAGAGGCCATTCCTCCCTTAACCAGCTATTTATGTCTAGTTATGTGTGTGCGTCTGTGGTTGTAAATCTCTATTTATCCTCATCTGTTTCTGTATACAAAAGAGCTCTTTACATTTGTCTTTAAAAAGAATTTTTGCTCCTTTACATTGGATGTTGAGTTGTCAAATATCATTCTGTCCAATTTTCAATCATCGGCAGGACAACACTGCAAAACTCCAAGTATTCATGGGAGACACCTAGTTTCCTATGAAGACACAGCATGACAGAGTTTATTTTTTTCCATACTGACACATAGGTTTATCATTTATAAGTAGCAATCTTACCGTCACCAACAATGATGATTCTATAAATTAACATGAAAGTATATATGTGAACTATATTTAAAATGTAATAGCTGTTTATATTAAAATAGACTCTATCTAAATACCTTATCCAATAATGAAAACCATATCTAAAATAATGCTCAATGCTCCTTTTTTCCAGAATACATAATGTAAAGAATATATAATTATGCATGTCTATCATCATGGTATCATAGATTATGTGATTAAAAGGTCAATAACTTACTGGTATTGTCACTTATGCATATATTCCATGTAAATTATATAACTGATAAACAACTTTCTGCAATATAAGTAATTTTTTAAAAATTTTGATCCATTTTATGTAGCAGAGGTAATGGTATATTAAAATTATGGATTATGACTATATTATTAATTTAGCATTGAATTTCATAAACTTTTATTTAGTGATTTAATATAAATGAAATATTGTTCTGTGTTTTGTAAAGACTCCTATGAAAATAACAAAGTCCATGTCTAGAAGGAGATTTAAATAACAGTCTTTGGGAACTACTTATATTTCATTAAATTATAGCTGTATTTAGTAAAATTGATTAGTACAGTGAGTCTGAAATAGTTCACTTTTAAAATTCTCATTGACATTTGAGAACAGTGATTGTATTGACTAAGGGGGTTTAAAAATTATTAGTTATATGGTGACCCAAATTTTTCAGATCATACACTAGAATTGTGGCAGTTTCATAACAGAAAAAAAATTGTTTTAATTTATATTTTACCATTTCATTAAGCCCTAACAATACTTGTACAAAAATTCTTTTGAGGGTGAAGTTTAGAAAGATTATATTATAGCACTTGTGGTAGTTTGAATGGATGTCTCTCAATAGATTCAAGAGTTTTTATCAGTTTTTCTCCAGCTTCCTGGCTGGAGACGGTGTCCTCTTTGCCTGACCTTCAGCCCTAAGGTATTTATATGGTGAATGTGAAATTCTTGCTAAAATATGCAAATAGAAGTCTGAGCTCTGGACTGGAGGAACAGCTGGTTGAAGTTAAGAGTGTGCTTGCTTGCTTTGAAGGTAGTGGTGATAGGTTTCTCTCTCTGCTTGGATCTGTTACTTCAATAAATTTTATCCTCCCAAAAATGTGCCTGGTT
>PVHP010039922.1:0-16150 GCA_004024765.1 Zapus hudsonius | reverse complement strand
TAGCCAAGAGTTATTTCTCTCTTCCATCCCCCCCTTGAAGAAATCTAGGAGATACAAATGACAAACATCCCCAAAGTATGGGAGGGTAAGTCTAGATGGGGCTTCCTCACCCCTGCAAGCTGTGGTTCTTGGCTGGATTTGTTGGCTCACTGCTTGCTTGCGAGCAGCAGATTAATGATGAAAAAAGTGGCCATTTTCTGTCAGTCTGCCAGACCAAAAGGAGGGGCAAGCAGGTCCTAGAGCATGGCCCCTCTTCTGCTAGGTGCTGACAGCTACTTGGCACGACCAGGCTTGGCCTGGCTCCTGCCTCCCAACAAAGATCCACGTCAGGGATCAGGAGAAGAAGGGAAGGGCAAGAGAGGGAAGTTGTGGGCATCCTGAAGTGGTATTGCCCATGGTAGCTGTGGAACTGTTTGCCAAACAGAGAAGGCTGGTGAGCCCTTTCACACCGCTTGCCAAGTGTGCTTTAACTAAAACTGGATTCAGAGATTTAGATAGAACACCACCTATGTGTTAAGGCTCAGGTGAAAGGTTTGTTTGTCCCAAGCCTAAATAAATCCTAGCATCTGTCTATCTGTCTGTCAGAAACGCTCTCAGGGACCCTCCCAGGCCTATCTCCTGGCTTTCCAGGTCCTTGAAATATCTTCAAAATGTGGCAGACAAAGGACTTTCTAATGACAGGGATTTCGAATGTAGAGGTACATTTTTCTTCTGAGCAACTTGCCTGTGGACACGAAGGAGGGCACTAGGCCAACAGTTTCTACAGGGAAGTCAACAGAGGTGGAAGATTTGAACCACCTTAAGGACGCTGAAGCTGAGAAACTGACCTCTTTTTCGGAACCGTGATTAGCTTTGGAAGGCTGTCAGTGGAGAAGGGCTCGGAGCTGGCACTGTTAGATGCTTCTGCGTCATGACCCTATCAGAGGAGGTCCCTGCCTCCCTTCTTCTCCTTCCCCTTCCCTTCCCTTCCCTCTTCCCTCCCTCTCTCTAGTCCTCTCTCTCTCTCTCTCTCTCTCTCTCTCTCTCTCTCTCTGTCCCTCCTACTCACTCTTCTTCCTCTCCCTCCATTTTTCTCTCTCTTTCTTTTCTCTCCCATTTTTCTTGTCTCTTCTCTCCTCCTTCCCTCCCTCTCTTATTTCCTTTTCTTCTCTCTCCCTTCTTCCTACCCTCTTCTCCTTCCCTCCCTCCCCTTCTTGCCTGTCCTTCCCCCATACCCTGTTCTAGTCCAAGGTGAAAAAGAATTGCTTCTCACTCTAAGCTAGAAAGGGCCCAGGTCTGCTAGAGTCACATGTAAAATACATGAGGAAGTGGTTGATTGTAGTATAAAGTCAATCCTCTTTTAAGTGAGATCTTTTTTCGGGGTGGGGGGGAGGGTGCAAGTCATGCTTTTTTCTCGAGTGTCTGGGGAACCTGGGTCTTCTCAGTTTGTACTTGCTGTCGGCTGTCCAGGCTCCTTGTGCCAGAGTAGCTGTGAGCCAGCTCGATGAGGTTTCTCCTGACTCATTCTGGCAACTTCTTAAAAGTAACTGTCATTTCAAGTTCAGCTAAAATATGTAACTCAATAAATAAATACATAAAAACAGTATATGAATAGAAGTAGGAAGGGGAGGATTAACTGCCCCCCAAAGTAGCAGATTTGCCATGAAAACTAGTATAAAATGTGACTCGTGAGAAGGTTTTTGCTTCAGTTATTTCTTGTACAGTAAATGTGAAAACTTTGACCTCTTCCTTATGGCGCATCATTTCTTATTTTTCTGCTGGGTGGTTTTGACCCACCAAATCATTGCAGATTTTCTTAAAGAAAAAAAATACATTTGTATTGGTCATTGTTTATTATCATGGGGAAGTGTGTGTGAATGCGGCTCAAGTTCCTGGTAGAAGAAAAGAAAAAAAATGTCCAGAAGTTCCTTCTTTCCCTTCCATCAGTGTTCTTTACTGCTTTTGATGGGAAACACTCAACTATGTAATGTCCAGTTTTTATGATCTTGGGGATGAAAAATCAAGAGTTACAGAAAGGAGGAATTTTTTTTTTTTCATGGCAGACTCAACATGGGCCGTGTTCCCAAGCAGATGTTGGCAGGCTTAGGAAGAGAACAGCCTCTCACAGAGGCAGCTCTGGATTGAAGTCTGGCGTTTTCTCTTTCATTGCAGCCTGAGATCCAGGTGAAGGGGGACGGTGGTGTGGACAGAGCCTGCTGATGGGAGGTAGTCACTTCTCTGTTCTGAAAGTCCACGTTCATGCTCTATCGTGCATCTTTCCCCCCCTGTAACTTCTGTGTCTGTTACACATATATTTCGCTTGGTGTCTGAGTGCACAGTTCTGCAAACTGCTTACCAGTAATCTCCGTTGCATGTGTGGCTGGCACCTTGGCCTCTGTAATAGTCTCTGCATACTCTTGGGAAGTTGCATAACTGCAGTTACTCTAGTTTACCAAGCAGTATCCTCAGTGACTAATGGCTTAATCATGACTTGAAAATACACAAACAGCTCAACAGCAGCCATTGATTCCCGGAGCTCTTTTCACTCAGACAAGGCTGAGCTGATGGCAGTAAAAAGGACAGGATGGAGATGTGCAGCAGGGTCTTTGATGTCTTCAGTGAGCATGCTCCCCAAGTCCCAGAATGTTCCCCAAGTCCACAGCTCATTGATGGCAGACCCCTGTTCACGTGCATGAAGCAGAAGCACTGTATCGGTGCCCTAAACGGAGAGACTTAATACGCATGTTACACTTGCTCTATTTCTTCCTTTTCTCTACTACTGACTGTAACAGCTTTGGAGAGATGGCCTGTCACGTGGCTCCCCAGTGTCACCCTACCCTCTACTGCTTCATCACAACTCCGGTCCTGTGTCCTGGATTCTTAGGAAGGCTAGAATTACAGCGGAGACCTTGCCGTGGAGCTGCCTGGCTTACTTTGTGAGCATCGGTGACTGACTCAGTTTCTTGTTCTCTTGTCTTCAGCTCTGCCTTTCCTTCTGCAGTGCTGTGCTGAGAGGCAGAGGCAGTGTCTGACCGGTGTGAGGAGGAAGTGTACAGAAAAAGGACCCAGGTGTCCCCCCCGGAACTCTACTCAGAGAGCAGAAGTAACACTTGTCATTGTCATGTCTCCTTCCCTTTGGGATTTGAGAGCCAGCCCCTATGTTCTGTCTGCCCTCATCACACTCAACCTTTACCCTTACACACTTCTCCATCTCTGAGCTAGACCACTAAGTTAACTGTGCTGTCATAGAAGCCATTCATCTCCAGAAGCTAGCTTTTCATTTGTGGACTAATTCCAACCATTTGTCAAAATAATGATGAATGATGGACTATTGTGCTTTCTGAAATCATGAAACAGATCGTTTCTTTAGGCACACATTAGCTTAGATGTAGGGAAAGAAAAAAAAATATAAGAGACCTTTGGCACATTTTATATCCTAAATTCATGATAATAACACTCAGGCTCCCTTCTAGGTGGCTAAGGCCGACAGACTGCCTTATAAATGGTTGTGATTAACATCTATCACTTTCTCTGATTTCACTTTGATTTCACCCACTGGCATCCAGGATAGCAACTGGCCTTCCGTGATCTCTGCACCTGACTCTCACTCCTCCTCCAAGTGGCAACTCACCCACAAGCCAGCATCTGAACTGCCCTGGGTCTTTCTTCCCCAGGAGGAGCTGATGAATGAAAAACACAAGAATGTCTGTATCTTAGTGTATTTGTCTTCCAAGAGGCACGTATGTTTCAGCAGAAGATGAGAGGTACCCAGAACATCCTGGATGAGTGAAAGAAGATAATGAAAAAAATAGGAGTGGAAGGAGATGTTTGAGGGATGAGGAAGCCTGCCTCTGGGTCCCCAAAAGCTGTGGATATGGATGTAATGGTCCCATGAACAGTACATGCCTGAAACTTTCTACCTTACCTCTCCACTTGAGCCACTTCCCAGGCTGCTTGTACTGAGAAAGCCAGGTGCCTTCAATACTTAAACTTGACATTCTCCAATAGAGCTAGGTATGTGTGGGATGGGGGAGTTCAGGCAGAATATTCCAGCACTGTGAATGGCCAAGAAATGAGGGAGGGAGGCATGCTAGGCTGTGGAAAAATTTTTTGGTTATTTGGCTATGTCCCTTTCCTTTAAAAAAATAGGCAGATAACAACTAGATTATATACTTCCTTTTTAGGTTTTCATCTTTTGTGTTTGTGCTACATATGCATGGGTATGATGTGTGTCCGTGTGTGTATAGGTGTGTGAGTGCCTGGTATGCATTTGGAAGTGTTAGCCCTCACCTTCTGTTTTGACAGGGTCTCTTGTTGTTCACCCATGAGAATTCCAGATTAGCTGTCCCATGGGCTTTGCAATTCTCCCACTGTTGTAGGTGTGCTGGGGTAATAGATGCATATACCATTGTGTGCCTGTTTTTTTGTCCACTCTGGGGATCCAAACTCTGGTCAGCAGCCTTATGGAGCAAGCACCTTTAACCACTGAAGTATTTCCTGTCTCCTAGATCATATATTGCTCTTTGTAAATTACTTTAAAATTATCCTTGATTGCTTCAACAATATGAACTCAAAAATGGGATGCTAGAATTCACTTGAATCTAAAAATGATCAATTTATTAATCTCTGTCAAAGTTTTTAAAATGCTCTTAGCTACTATTGGGCTGTAGTTATAGTTCAGGGGCAGCACATGTGAAGCCCTGGGTTAGATATATATTAAATGAAATATAAAGAAGCCTAGTGTTAGGGAACATGCAGTAAATCTTGCTGGAATGCACTAACCTTTCAGCCTTCTTCACTCAATTTTCCCATGTGACACCGGGGCCCTGGTGCTTCATTTAATAAAGAAAGAATGGCACTTTGGCACATTTACACACGAACTCCACGACTTCTTTTCGGTTGTCTAGTAATTCTCAGACTTCAGTGTGTAGCAATGCTGCCGAGTTTTATACACAAAATCACTTTTGCAGTATTTTAGGAGAAAGCCCTGGAACTTTCAAAGTGGATGTGGACCTTATTTGCCATTTTCAAACTATATAACTTAACTTCCCACATTAGAAAACAGGTTCTTCTCTCCTTTTTTCTTTCCTTTCTATCTTTCCTTCCATCCACCTTTCTGTTATTTTTCTTTCCCCTCCTTTATTCCTTTTCCTTTTTAAAAATAATTTTATTTATTTTACGAGAGAGAGAGAGAGAGAGAGAGAGAGAGAGAGAGAGAGAGAGAATGGACATGTTAGGGCCTCCAGCCACTACAAGCTCCAGACATATGCACCTGTGCATCAGGCTCCATGTGGGCACTGGGGAATCGAACTCTGGTCCTTCTGCTTTGCAGGCGAACACCTTAACCACTGAGCCATCTCTTCAGCCCATCCTTTTTAAAAATTAGATTATTTTCCTCCTGTTTTATTTTTTTGATAAGGAGGAATATTATTTTATGTTATTTTTTCCATTTTGTTTACTCTTTTTTTTTTGGATACAGGATTCACTATGTAGACTTATTTGACTGGCCTCCAGCTGTGGCCATCCTCCTGCCTCTGCTTCCAGAGTGCTTGGATTCCATGGATGTGGTACCCAGCCCAGTTGATGTGGTATATTTACATTCAAATCAGAAAATGGTTAGTGTGCCCAATATTCAGATCTCTTAGCAAAAGCAACAAAATAAGTATTCTATAAAGATCTATCTAAACCCGTCGTTGCCTCTGTGGTGGTTTGGGTATGAATGCATGTCCCCCATAGCCTCAGGGATTTTTTATTAGGGTTAAATTTCCCACTTAAGTCTCCTGCAACCTGCTGGAGGATGTGTCACTGGGCAGATCTTTGGTCCAGCTCTAATGTGTGGGAAGAGCCAGTTGGAGTTCTGGCTATTGTGCTTTCTTGTATGTTTTTTCTCTCTCTCTCTCTCTTTTTCTCTTTCTCTCACACATTCCCTCCCTCCTTTTCTCCCTCCCTCCCTCTGCCATGTGGCTGTTGAAGGGAGCCAACTTCTTCCACCATTGAATCTGTAAGCCTGAAGTAAACGCTTTCCTCCCAGAAGCTGTGGCTGGTTGAGTGTTTGTCCCAGCAAAGAGAAGGTAACTGCAACAGCCTCCTACTCAGTTCTCCATCTCTGGTTCTTCATGTTGAGCTGGGGAAGAACACCAGCCAAAGATAGCCTGTTGCCCTGTGAGCAGATCAAGCAAATCAAACTATTTGTAAAGAAGAAAGTCATAGTTTGAGTTTTAAAGCCAGCCTAAGATAGAATGAAAATGGCAGTAAGTGGTACAATAAGGTACATGGCATTAGCAGAGAGGAGTTGGAATAAAATTTGCCTAAAAATACATTCAATTCTTGTTTCATTTTAATTAAATAAATAATTAAATTAAATTAATTTTTATTTATTAATTTTAATATTAATAGAGAAATGTACATTTTCTCATAATCCAAGAAATTACACAAAACACTGAAGAACTCAAGAAAGAGTGTCAATGAGGATCTGGTATGTCATTTACAAATTGGCATTGACCATATTTCACTTTATTTTTCACAGCAGAGTAAATTGCCTACATGTTCTTACTCCATGGCATCTGCCCATTCTCTTTGTTTCGACCATCTCAGACTGATAGAATTAAAACAATTCAGTTCCATAAAGGAAACTTTATTCTTCAGTCAAATGCTTTTCTAACTGAGCTATACCCCCTTTTTAAAAATTTTTGTAAAAATTAAGTGGTCAAAGAAAGATGCACCTGCAATTATTGTTAGAATTTACTGGAAAAGAACATTGTTGACTTGAGCAGTAGGTCTTGTAAGATAGACCCTGTTTGATAAAGATGGCAAGAAAAAAAAGTTTTGAATACATCAAACATTTACTGGACAACCATTTAATTAAAAAATGGCACAACAAATTTAAAGTCCATTGTAGATACAGAGAAGTAGGGTGTGGGCACTGACAAGAACGAATGAATGGAGATCAGTCACAGGAAGTTGTAAGCAGTTATATGTGAATCTCATCAGCTGTCTGTTGCTTATATTCAGTTAGTCGGCTACTGAGAAACCAATGTAGGTGAGTCTTTAGCTGCTTGAATGAGAATTAACAGCTGGAGAGAAACAAGGTTTGTATCAAGTTTACATAAGGGGAGCTTTCAGCAGACAATGTGAACGAAGTGAGAAACAAGGTCAAAGGAACTGGGTCTGGGGGCCAATCTTAGTAAACTGCTTTGTATCCTTATCACTTCGAGAAACTACTAGAAACCAAGACAGGCCTCAGGATGAATGCTCAGAGAGGAAACAATGGCTGAACAATCATTTTATCCACCTATTAAAAACCCAAACATGGTTGCATTTTTAACTTTAAGAAATAACATGATTAAGCTCTATATGCCTTTTCTCCTCTTATCTAGGTGGGGTTTCCAAGTAGCACTTACTCTGGGGAGGGGGATTTGAAACTAGAAGTATCCCCTCTCCCAGAGTGCCCATAATTAATGCCTGTGTTCCAAGTGCTCCCCTAAAGTTGCTCTGGATTTATGCTACATGATGGGTGGTTTGTCTGTCTCCCTAGGTTTGTTCCTTTAAGGACAAGGACAGCTTCACGGTCCTCTTTAGATTTCCCATCATGCTTTGCTTATTATGGCCACTCAGACATATCATGACATATGTGAAACTGCCATTATAAAGCTCATTACTTTGTAAGCTAAAATTTTAAAAAATTAAATTTAAACATTATTAACTAATAAGTAAAAATAAAATAACAAAAAAGGATAAACCCTCAGTTCTTAAAGGTTGCCAGATATTGTAAAGTGTGCTGTGAACATAGGAGAGAAGGAACAGGATGATAGTCCAAATCCTGTGATGGGATAAAGGAAACCCATTCCTGATGCTGATGCAGGGTCCTCCCTTTGCCAGCCAAACAGTCCTGAGCCAGAGGCTAAGTGTGCCGTGAGATGGTAGGGGATGTTTCCAGCCAGAAACAATCATGCTGAAGTCTTTTGCTCACCAACAACCACAGACATAACTCGTGAACTCAGGAATCAAGATAGGAAACTCAGCTTTAAGTTCTTTTTATAGAACCAGGTATCTATTCTGTCTGTCACTCACATGATTTTCCTCTTTCTTAGCTCTGCTATTTATTTATTATGCTCACCACTAGATGAAGAGTGCCAGGCCCATATTTTATTCATATGCAACTTCTGAGCCCAAAGGAAGCAAACAGCAAATGGTGAAAGGAAAACTCCAGGGTTTTGATGTCCCTAACAGCTAAAAGGATATAGGAAATGAGTGCAAATCCAGCTGACATTTTCACATCTTGGCACTGGAGGCGAGGGTGGGGTGCAGGGGCTTAGTAGTAAAATGCTACTTTGTCCATTATTTTTATATAAAGATGCTGAGCCACCTTCTAAGTAATAAGTTACAGCCAGAGGATGTTCAGTGGAACTTAAAACCTGTATCTCAGCATTGCCATTGACCTTAGCAGTTCCCTGCTCTTTTCAACCAGCCATCCGTAAGGAGCTTTCTCAGACATCTTCACTAGTGTGCATTGTCACCAAAGGGCACACTCACTGGCACATGTTAATGCATCATGTCTCCCTCTGGTGCTGATGGTGGAAGCCAGGCTGGAGTCACAGGCTTGGGGGTGTTACCCTGAACCCAGTGGATCCCCCACTTTCATTCGACATTTGCAAATTCAGTAGTTTTGCATTTTGGAGACTTGGCTAATTCTGTCTGTGTTTCTTTCTCTCACGCTCATTCCTTCCATCTTATTCCCAAGCCAATCCCTTGCATCCCGATTTCAAATCCATAAGATTCATTGCATTTCTCCCTGAGAACTCTTTATGTTTGCTGTTGTGTGCATCTTCCTCCTGTGTGTGATACAGTTGACTACAAATATCATTACACAAAGTTCCCTCTTCTTTCATTTTAATTGTAAAATATCCGAGTGGCAGAAAAGGAGGAGATCCTGTGATGAGTGTGCTTGTTTCTGGACGCTGGCCTTTAGCTCTTTAGAGTCATGAGACATTATTTTCAGACTTTATGAGACAACTGTGCCATTGGAGCAAAGCCTCTGAGAAAACATGCGATTGTCTAGGCACTGAAGAATGTGGCCGTAATTGCCTGAGGGTTAATCTCCAAAGCTCCCAGTAAAGTCATATTAAAAAGCCATTGGTTGCTTTGATTTGCCAGGGATGTGAGCAAACCATCCCGGAAGAATATTTTGCAAAGCCACCCATGTCTGGAACTCACCAGCCAGAGACATCTAGACAGCAGAACGCCCTCTGGGCTGTAGCTCTCCCATGGACTAACTGTGCGCTTATGAACTTAACATCCAATCTTGGAAACTGCAGTTTTGCTTAAGATTTCAGTCAAAGCAGGAGGCAAGGCTGTTTCTGTTATCTCCTTTCCTGCTTTGTCATTGTGAAAGTGAAATTGAAAGCCTGAACTAATTCCGAACTACTCAGAATAGAAGAGAACTCTCAGGGGAAGTGATTTATCTCTTTCCCAAAACTGACTTCCTGCTCCAGGTCAGTGGGCACTTCCCAACATCTGAGTCCAAAACATCTGTTCTGCAGTCAGAGCCAGGCTTCCAGTCCGCTCTCTGCCTGCTTGGTCTATATGAGGCTGACTTTCTAGCTGAAAGGGTTTTTATTGATGATGTCTAGGTTGTAAAGTTGCAGGAGCCGTAGAGCTCTTTCTAACAGCCAGGGAGGGAGCAAGTGTTGGCCCCGTGGCCCCGGAGGCAATAACATGGATAGTGAACTCTTCTGAGGGTCACTGTAGGACAGCCATGTTCCCTGATCTGTGCCTGGAAGTCAGTGCAGTGGGGACTCTTCAAAATACCCGTGGTTGGATTTTGACTTAGAACTACTCTGAAATGCCAAGCAGATAGGATTCTTAGGAAATGTGTGAATCCAGATTGGCTGTAATTGAAGAGTCTGTATGAAGCTTTTTGAGCACAAGCAAGTATGTCTCCCCAAGTAGAAAATTCCACTGGATCTTTGCTTCATGAAGAAAACATCTGAGATCTTTTATAAAATGACCTTTGGCTATGTACTCGAGGTATAAACCAAACAGAAATGAATTGTTCTCTTTTCACCTGGATTTACATACACCTGATTGTGTATGTGCAAATATGCCAAAATCTAAAAAAAAAATACCTCCATACTCTTGGAGCATTCATGGTCCCAAGCATCTGGCTTGATAGGGGATTTCTAGCAGCCAACACAAAATTCTTCTTTCCATGGTGAGCTGGTGGGAGATGCCAGGTGAGTGAGCTGGCATGTGTCTTACACTAGTGAATGTCAAGGAAGGGGCCTGGAGACATTTGTGATGCTCACCATTGGGACACGGGCTAGTGACATGGGCTTGCAGTGCGACCACACATCCTACAGTACACACGACACTCCTCCACAGCTAAGAATTCTCTGGCCCTAAACACCGTGAGTGCTGGAGCTAAGAATCCTCTCTTCAATCCCTTCTCTACCCTCATGTCCAAGGCAATAAACTCATCTGCCTTGGTAACAGCTCAGCTGCAGGATGGAGGGGAGAGAGCAGGCTCAGCAGAGAAGGACATGAGGCGAAGGGTCTCTGAGAACTGACCTATGGGACCCCTTTGGGGGGTCTGTCTTAGCACATCTGGTAAGAGCAGGAAATGTAAGCTGTTGGGTCTTGGCCTGCGTGTTTCTTTTCTTCCAAGCTCCTGTGTTTTCTGTCATTGCCATCACAATTTCTCACAAATTTGGTGGCTTCAAATGACAAAATATTGACTTACGGTTCTGTAGGTCAGAAAGTCAAGGCAGATATTAGCAAGCTGAAATCAGGAAGACTGTGCTGCCAAGAAACTCTAGAAGAGAATCCTTTATTTATCTATTTATTTTTGGGGCTCCTTCCTCCGTTTGCAAAGCCAGCAGTTACTCTTTGCCCATCTTATGTAGTCAGCTGTCCCTCTGACACTTCCTCGGTCCCTTCTTTCAATTCAAGCACCGGACTGAGGCGAATCCCCTATCTTTAGATCCCCTTTTAAAATCTCTTTATTATGACTAAGTATATACATTGTATGAGCAAATCTTGTGAATGTGTCCCCGTTTCCCTCCTCTCTGTCCCCTACCCACTTCCATATGGATCTGTCCATAGGTTAGGGAGTTATGAACTGCACCCGAGGTAGCCAGTTTTTCTTTCTTTCTTTTTTTTCTTCCCTCTTTGTGTATTGTTGCTGGGGGGGGGCGATGTCTCTGGATATTCTCCCCCAATGCAAGCACATCTGTAAATCCTCCTGTGCCAGCAAAGCTCCTTGTGGCTTGTGTAGACTCTGGTGTTGACATTTTTTTTGAGGTCACCATCCTGCCTTCCCCAGTCTCTGAGGTATGTGGCTATTCCCAGTGTCACATTTCTCTGACTTCAGAAGAATTATAATTTTTTAAAAGCTTCTTTTCAGTGTTTTAGAAACATTTTTTTTTCCGTAGTTAATGCAGTGTGACAGAGAAAACATTTGGAGGATGTTGTAAAGTAATTGTTTAAATTGGCAAAGACACATCCAGTAAAAGTGAGGGCAGGAGGGAAGCAGGTGCAGAGGAAGCCCTGGACAAGAGGCTCTATAATTCGGATGGGCAGCTTAGCCCTTACTTGGGGGTGAGGAGGTGGCTGGGTGAAAATTCAGATTCCTGGGCCCATAAGTAGGTCAAGGGTGGGGCAAGGTGTTTTTTTTTTTTTGTGTGTGTGTATGAGTGTGTGTTGGTGGGGGGGATGGGTTAAACCCAGGGCCATGCACATGCTAAGAGCAGACTACCCCCTGAGTTACACCCTCTCCCTGGAGTTGCGTGCTCATGAGTGCCTTCCTGAGGTGCAATTCTGTGAAAGGGCCTTGCGTCATTCATGCAAAGTGTTGTCATTGAAATGTGAGTACCAGCAGAGCTGCCCTTTGGTATGGAGTCTTAAAATGAAATTGCTGCAGGGTACCGATGTCCAAGTCCCAGAAAACACAGACTAATGCCTGGGGTGTTGTGGACCCTCAATGTCCATGCAATGCAGTTTGGGTTTTGGTTGTTACAAACCCTTGTTATATTCAGACATATTCATATAAAAAAACATATCATGCTTTTTGACACTTGATGGTTCTTTGCAACAGTGTCATTGTCTCTGAATTGTAACTCTTAATGACACACATAGTATTTTGTCTTCCTGATGCTTAGTAATAACCAAAGACCTCTGGGGATATTAATAGTTGCCACGAATTTCTTTTTAATCAATGAGAAATAGGCTACCATCATTGTATTTTGAAGCCTCAAAATAACACATATAAACATTGTGACACACAGTAGTTGCTCAGTGACTGTGTAGTTGTTCAATAAATGTTAACTCTTGAAACAAATTGATTCATTTCATTTTGGGGGTAGAAGCTTAGAGTTCCGACCTTGTAGTCTCTAACTGAGTCTTCCCAGAGGTTCTCAGACCAGGTTTCCTTTTCTGAAGTCCAGTGCCTTGCTAGACTTGTTCTATGTGTTGGCATTGGTACACTTGCCCTCTTACTGGGTGGCCTGTAAGCTTCTTGAGGCACCATTCATGGCAGGGACTCTTGTTGCATAATCGCCTGTCAGAGCTCTTTGCTAGAGCATGTGTGCTGTGTGCTGGTGAACTGACTCACATTGAGATGAGGAGGGCATCTTCTTGTCAACTGAGATAGGCTTTCTCACTTGTTTAGAGAGGTCAGACGTTGAAAGGACTTACAGGAAAGCAAACTCGAGAATGCACACTACACATTTTGTTAATCATTATGATGTCATTCCATCAAAAATTAGCCACCGTCAATTTCTTTTAACTGGGATGGTTCGTAATTACAGATAGTCAGACCCACGTGTTACCTCAACATGAAATATGAAACCGAGTTGTTGGCATGTGGCTACGATGAGCAGAAACAGTCATTACACATTACTCCTTCAAATTCATATTCATATCTTGTCAGTTTATAGCGAGCCAGAAATTAAAAATAGCATTTGTTTCTGTTTTTATAACTGCCAAAAATTATCCCAAATCATTTTATTTTCTTTAGCTTGACTTTTGGTAGCGTTTAAATATATGGCCTTTCAAACATAATGAAATCCATCCATGCTGTGTGGTAATGCCTCATGGTACATACTTCTAGGATTTGTGTGTGTGTGTGTGTGTGTGTGTGTGTGTGTGTGTGTGTGTGTGTGCGTGAGAGAGAGAGAGAGAGAGAGAGAGAGAGAGAGAGAGAGAGAGAGGGGAGGAGGGAGACTTGGGATCAAACCCCTTTCTCACTCATGATCATTTAAGTGTCTAACACAGTTTTAATTTTTGAGGAATATAGTTGTTCACAGTTACCTTCAAGGGATACATTTCAAGACCTCCAGTAGATACTTGAAAATACAAATAGTACCAAACCTGATATACCCAAGTTTTTGGTCTACGTACATACATATGATAAAGTTTGATTTCTAAGTTAGAAACATGAAGAAATGAAGAGGAATTACTGATCACATGGAACAGTTATAACAATGCACTGTTATAAAAGCTATGCGAGTACATCTCTCAGGACCTCTGCTTGTCCTGAGGACCATCTCAACACATGTGATGCTGAGAAACGTCACCATTTTGCCACCTTGCTGTTTTCTCTTTGTCATATTCGAAGCACCACTCCCCTTGCACTTAGATGGTACAGGACAGCATTTCACTGACCTTCTCAGAACAGCAAGCAACTTAAAACTTAGGAATTGTTTATTTCTGGAATTTTCTATTTAATATTTTTGGATCATGGCTGACCTTGACTAACTAGAACTGTAGAAAGGGAAACCCAAGAGGGCGCTGAATTACAGGGATGAAATCTATGTGGTTTTTTTTAAATGTGTCTCTGTTTGTGGTATGCGTATTTGTGAGTACACTTGCGCCTGGGTACATGTGTGTGCACACCTATATGGAATCCATGGGATGGTGTCTTCCTCACCTGCTGTCCCTCTTCTGAGACAAGGTCTCTCATGTAGGACTCAGTGATTCGTCTGGCCTCGCTAGCCAGGAAGCCCTAGGGAGCCCCTTGTCTATGCCTGCAACATTTTACATGGATGTTGGGGATCTGAACTCAGGTCTTCATGCTTGGAAGACAAGCCCTTTACACACTGGGCCACCTGCTCAGTCTCTAGATCTGTGTTTCTAGAGCCAGCTTTGGTGGCATTGTGGAGAGGTGACTCAGGACAGTCTGGCATCTAGGAGGGGAGGGCACAGTGATCAACCAGGAAACAGACTGAGAGGATTTGGTACTCGAGAAGGCAGCAGAAGTGATTCTGGGTGTTTCTAGGTGGGACAACGCAGTGCTGTTGGTGTGTGAGGAGCAGGCTTAATGCGGCCACAAGTCAGTGGTACCCAGGGTTCTCCCTCACCAGCTCCCATGGCTCTCCTCATTTCCTTGGGCCTTCAGCTTATCTCTCTTGGTTCGAGGTCATAGCCAGAAGCGCCTTCAACTGGGTTGGTATGGTTTGGGGTTCCAGGTGCTCAGGGGTGAGTGTCATGGTACCACTGAGGTGAGTTTGAGTAACAAGAGGACAGTGTCAGTGTAGAAATGTCCCAGTGAGTCTGATGTGAATAGCAGTTATTAAATTTATTATTACTATCGCTCTGCTGACCTCAGAAGTGAGTTAGGGCTACTCACTTGGGATCCAAGAGCCAGGGGAAGAGTTCAGTGTTCAGCCCTTTCCTAATTAGTAAAAGTGACTCGGAAAACGATCTTCTGGGTTCCAGCATGCTCAGGGTTCTACAAGGATGGAAAGAGTGAATAGCACCTCACAAACTGTAATGATTTCACTGTTGCTCTAAGTAAATATTGAAAAACACACTCGAATGGCAACCCTCAGGAAGTATGACTAAGAAGTCAACCTGTGCCACACCTCCCCCCCACCTTTGTGGTGGCTGAAAATTTCCACTAAGAATGCTGTGCAAAAAGAAGGGTAAGAGGAGGTCGTTAGGTCTCAGGAAGAGAAATTCTGCCCACGATTCTTCCAGGGAGCTTCCAGATGGGAGGGAAGTCACCACCATAGTCACCTCTCCTTTCTAAATGTCTACACAGAAGCTTGAAGGGTCTCACCACCTGCTCTCAGCCATGGTCTCTTTGCGAGTCCTTAAGTGCTCAACTTACATGGTTGGTCTAAGGGAAAGGAGGCTTTTGAAGGAGAATGAAATATCTTCTAAATTTGACACCATCCAGCAGGGCTGTTAGCACTCAAGATACATTGATCCAATGTATACGCAGCCTGCTATTCTAAAGAGTATTTAAGCAGCCAAGAAAGTGAGGTAAAGGCTGGCTCCATTTCCTATAGTTTGTGGTCCAAATGATCATAATCATCTAGAAGCTCCATGCTAGTTAGTGTAATTCCTGTGGGAAGGATTTAGGTGGAAAACTTGAACACGACATGGAAATGCAGGTAACAGGGCATTAGGGATGGCCGAGTATTTAGAATGAGCCAGGCATAAGCAAGCCATGGATTGCTGGGACGCACCTCAAATCCATCTTCCTTCTGGCAAGCTTTAGTACACTGTCCTGTTTTGTTGCTCGGATTAGAACAGAGCCAGTTCTCCTTTGTGGCAATGTCACAGATAAGACATAGAACGTCTAAGGTAATACTGCTACGTGGAGTGCTGGTCCCTCGGGTAAGAACAAACCATCTGGGGGAATTACACTAGCAACCTCATTTAATTTTGGGACTGAGGGTGTGTATGTGTGTGTGTATAGAAGTTGTGGTGAGTGTATGTGTAGTGTACTCACGTGTGTGTGTGTGTATTCCTGCGCATTTGCATGTGCTCTGTGCACATGCATGCAGAGGCCAGAGCACACCATTGGGAGTCCCCTTCTCTCTTCTGCCTTGTTTCCTTGAGATGGAGTCTCTCACTGAATCTGGAGCTGCAGTTTTGTAGTCAGATTGGCTGACCAGGGATTTCCAGTGATTCTCCTGTGTCCACCTCAGGAATGAGGGTCTTAGATAAGCATGGTCACATCTGGCTTTTTACATGGGTGTTGGGCATGTAAGTCAGACCCTCTGAAGTGCTCTCAGGCCCTCATCCTCATTGTGTAGGTGCTCTTATTCACTTAGCTATTTCCCAGACGCAGAAAGAAGTTTAAAAAGAAAATCCAGGAGCTGGAGGGATTGCTCAGTGGTTAAAGACACATGCTTGCAAAGCCTGACAGCCTGGGTTCAACTCTCCA
>PVHP010039921.1:0-15977 GCA_004024765.1 Zapus hudsonius | reverse complement strand
CCACAAGCAGCCTCTTTAAGTATTGTGCAGACATGTTTCTCATTGTGACCTGTTCCCCAAAGCTACTTGGAATCTACCTACTAAAATACATTTCCTAAGTAAAGCAAGTTTTCCCCTAAAGCACAGATAAAACTTGGTAGATTTAAAAATAACAAATTGAAGCCAGTGTCATGACACACGCCTTTAGTCCCAGCACTCTGGGAGGCAGAGATGAGGATTGTAGTGAGTTGGAGCCCACCCTGAGACTACACAGTGAATTCCCAGTCAGCCTGGGCTAGACTGTACCTTGAAAAACCAAAAACAATTTGTTTGGCCTGAACACTCCTTTTCACAAGGGTAGACAAACTTTTGTGTTATTCGGGGTAGGATCTCCCTCTAGCCCAGGCTGACCTGGAATTCACTATGAAGTCTCTGGGTGGCCTCCAACTCACAGCGATCCTCCTACCTCTGCCTCCACCATGCCCAGCTTAACAAACTAAAAATAATGTTTTAGGATTTGTGTGTCCACAGTCTCATAATAGCATTCCATAACTCTGCCATGGTACTGTGACGAAGTAAAGAATGAATGTGCCATGTTTCAACAGCTTTGTGGACACCAAAATATGAATTGCATACAAACACTTAAAATATAAAACCATCCTTGGTTCTTGGGTCATACAAAAGTAGTTGGCAAGCTAGATTTGACTCTCCATAGTTGCCAACCTTAGGTATTAATATATCTGTGGGTAGAAGCAACTAAAAATATCCCTCAATGAACAGAAATACAGGAGCTTGCTAAGTGATCAAAGGGAAAAATGTGGGTAGCAATGAAAGAAAGCTTAAAAAGCATGTGGTTCTGCTTTAAGACACCCTGGGGGGGTCAACTTTAAGTAGAAAACGTTTTCTTTTTAAACTTTTTATTGACAGCTTCCTTCCATAATTATAGATCATAAGCCATTATGATTCCCTCCCCACCCTCCCCCATATTTCTTCCCCCTCTCAGTCTGATTTGTTTCTGTGTCCTCATCTTTTCCTCCCATTATGTGTAGGTATTATCAGGCACTGTGAGTCATGAATATCAAGGCCATTTTGTGCCTAGAAGTTTGCGTTGTAAGCAGTCCTCCCCTTCCTTTGGTTCTTAAGAATACTGTTTTTAATAACCGAAATATTTGGGATTGATCTTGATCTTCACAAACGTCATGTAACAACATATCCCCACTACTGGAGAGAGAGAAAAGAGTGACCGGAAGAATCTCCTAAAATAGCTAAAAACAGGGCCAAGATAATTTATGTCTCTGCTAAAGCTCACTAGACCTGGTCCTGGCCAACGTCCAATTACGTCTTTTAAAATTACAGGAAGCCTTCCTTCATGATAATGCTGAAAATTAGCACGGCAGTTAAGTCTTTAGCGTATATTGCTAAATAACAACCCCCCCAAAAAAAACCCGAAAAAATTTTCAAAGTGGTTGCTTTTGGGAAACGGAAATGATGAGAGGTCAGTCATGCTTTTCATTATTAGTATGCAGCAGCTGAGACTATATCGGACTCTACCTGTCACCTTAAGAAAAAAAATTTTTTTTTTCGAGGTAGGGTCTTGCTGTAGCCCAGGCTGACCTGGAATTCACTCTGTAGTCTCAGGGTGGCCTCGAACTCACAGCGATCCTCCTACCTCTGCCTCCTGAGTGCTGGGATTAAAGGTGTGCGGCACCACGCCCGGTTTAAGAAAACTTTTGTACCAGACTGAATTTCGTTTAAGTGTCAGCGGGAACTCGTTGCCATGGCAACCCCGCTAAATCCCCGCTCGGCGGATGCGGCTTCTCTTTGTCCTTGGCCGGTTCTCCTCCAAATCGGCCCTCACCGGCCCTCGCGAGAGCTCTGCGCCCGCCGCGGGGCGCGGCGAGGCCCCGCCTCTTCCGGTTCAACCGCTGCGCTCCATAGGCCCCGCCCCCCGCGGCCGGGAGTGTCGTCACTTCCGGCTTCCTTTCCGTCGCTGGCTCGGGGTGCGAGGACCGAGGGTTGGCTTGCGTGCGGGATTCTTCGGAACCATGGTGAGCCCGCCTCGTCCCTCCCGGTGGCCCTGCCCGGTCCCGCATGCCCTGCGTCCTCGCGCCCCTCCGTGCCCGGCGAGCCGCGCGGGCGGCCGCTGCTGGTCCCCGGGCCCGCCGCACATGGCGCGGCCGCGGCGTGAGGCCTGCGCGCCCGCCGCGGGAGGCGCCCGTGGGCGGGAGGAGCGGCCCGGCCCGGTACATGCTGCCCCGCGACTCCGGGATCCCGCGCCCGCCCGGCCCGGCCGCACCCCGCCGAGAAGCTTCCATGTGCGGCGGGGCCCGGGCAAGATGGAGGACGCCGGCTGGCGTGCTCTCCGGCCCTCTTCCCTCGAGGCGGGGCTGGTCCCGGTGTCCCCCGGGCTGGCGGCTGCCGCTGCGGCTGCTGAAGCCCGGGCGTGTCCCTTCCCCTGCAGGCGTCCCTGTCCCTCGCACCTGTCAACATCTTCAAGGCCGGGGCCGACGAGGAGCGAGCGGAGACCGCCCGCCTGGTGAGTACGCCCTCCTCCCCGCCCCACCGCCCGCCGCCGGAATGCCCGTTCTGATGGAGTCGTTTGTGTGCTCTCTCCTAGTCTTCGTTCATCGGGGCCATCGCCATCGGAGACCTGGTGAAGAGCACGCTGGGGCCCAAGGGCATGGTGAGGACAGTGGGAAATACAGCTCTTTCAACTGAAAATTCCTCTGTATCACCATTCCCATTCCAATGCCTCTCTAGTGTCTAGCGTTATCATTTGATGTGCAACTTTTGGGTATTTTTCTGCTCACTTCTATTTGTTTTTTTTTTTAAATCTTTTTGCATAACATGCTAATTTCTGTGTGTGATTATATGTGCTTATTCTGTAGCATGCCATTTTAAATTTCAGGATAAGTGCTTCCTCTTTTTCCTGTGTAAATTATTTGCCATGTATTGCTGCCTTACCATAGTCTCCTGGAAGTTGGTTAGGGTTATTGATGGACACTTGACTCCTGGTAGCCTCTTTCACAGTGCTGTAATAAACCTAGTTTGTTCTTCCTTGGGCTTGTAGTGTTTCTAGTGATAGGCAACAAGATTGGGTGTGAGGTGTATGCATTGAAAACACTTGGTGGCCACATAGCCTTCCAGTGATGACTGCTGAGTGAAATGACTGACTGAAACCATGTATTCTTCAAGCAGTACAAATTTGTTCCCTTTAGGACAAAATTCTTCTAAGCAGTGGACGAGATGCCTCTCTCATGGTAACCAATGATGGAGCTACCATTCTAAAAAACATTGGTGTTGACAACCCAGCAGCTAAAGTTTTAGTAGGTGAGTCTGAAGGTACTGTTTTGTTGGCATTTTTCAGTGATAGGCTGTGTCAGCTAATTGTACTTTAGTTCATATCTGTCACTTGGTAGCTAATTATCACCAATATTAGAATGTAAGCTTCAGAAGTGCCATGGTTGTCTTAGCCCAATCTGGGACTTGGCAGTTTTTAAATGATACAAGCTTATTTGGTGTACAGTTGGTTTGGGGAAGTGGGAAGTCCAGGATCAATGGGCCACATTTGAAGAGGTCCTTTGTGCTGTGCCATAACGTGACAGAAGGCACCATGTAGTTGAGACAGAGAAAAACTTTGGAGAGCTTTAGAGCTAGTGCATTTCATACCAAAACATTTCCTCAGACTTGTATTGGGAGTCTAGTAAAAGTGAGGTTTAGGTTTGTAGTGCTTTTTTTTTTTTTTTTTAAGAATTTAGTTAATTGCAAGTTTTTTCTAGATATGTCAAGGGTTCAAGATGATGAAGTTGGTGATGGCACTACCTCTGTTACTGTTTTAGCAGCAGAATTACTAAGGGTAAGCAGCTGAGCAACTCTGAAGCTTGTTGTCTTGCTACTATGGTATTGAATAGTAGAGCAATCTAATTCTTGAGTAACTTATCTGTACAACTGTTTATTAATAGGAAGCAGAATCTTTAGTTGCAAAAAAGATTCATCCACAGACCATCATCGCAGGTTGGAGAGAAGCCACAAAGGTAGCAAGACAGGCTCTGTTGAGCTCTTCAGTTGATCATGGGTTAGTATTCTTCAAAGTACTACTGTTGGGAAATTTAACCCAGAGAACAGTGAAAAGCACATGAAAGCATGATCTTCCTACCTAGCTCTTCCCCAGCAGAGAGCTCATGTCACCCTACAAACATAGCCTCTGTAACCCTTTCTGGCCTTGAATTTGATCTTGTAATTTAGCCTCCTGTGTGCCAAGATTGCCCGTGTGCTCTACCATGCCTGACTCTCCCCCCTCTTGTTAAAGGGCTGGCACTAGGGCCTCTTGTCACTGCAAAGTCCAGATGTTTGTGTTTGTGTCTGGCTTTAGTGGGTGCTGTGGAGTTGGACCCACACTGGCAGATTTTACAAGTATAAGTACCTTTAACTGCTGAGCCTTTGTGATGTTTTGTGACAGTTTTACAGAGTAGCTCAGGGTATCCTTAAACTTGAGCTGATTCTCCTTTCTCAACCTTCCAGGTGCTCTGAATACAGGTGTGTTCCACTGTCTGCTTTATTAATCTTTTTTTTTTTTTTTTAACAACTGCATTTCTGGGTGTTAAGGTTTCTCCAACATTAGTTTTTATGTACTTGAGTATACAGCAGGTATGATTTCCTTTTTAACTGTCTATGCTTTGAGATTTCTTGATTAGGTGAGATTTAATTATTGGCATGTGGCTTTTAGAGACCTACCTGATGGGTTAGATTCAGAGTATAGATTGACTTAGGAATACCTAGGTGAATTTTTGAAAGTTTAGTATGGTTGATTTATTTAGATAATTGTTTTACTAAGAGGTCTTTTCCCCTCTCCCATTCGGTTGGTTTTATTTAGTCATGATGAAGTCAAATTCCGGCAAGATCTGATGAACATTGCTGCAACAACATTATCTTCAAAACTCCTTACTCATCACAAGGACCACTTTACGAAATTAGCAGTAGAAGCTGTTCTCAGACTGAAAGGTTCTGGAAATCTGGAGGCCATCCATGTCATCAAGAAACTAGGGGGGAGCCTGGCAGACTCCTATTTAGATGAAGGTATGTATGTGACTCTAATTGAGAAAGAAGCTTTGATTGTTTCTGAGGCTTGAATACTTGGTAAACCATGCTTTCAGAAACACCTTACAAAGCCAGAAAACTTGTGTATAAGAACTAATCATATTTGAACTATTTGTGCCTTTTTTTTTTTTTTTTTTTTTTTTTTGAGGTAGGATCTCACTCTAGCCCAGGCTTGCCTGGAACTTCCTTTTTAGCCCAGGCTGGCCTCAAACTCAAAGGGATCCTCCTTAGTTTTCTGAGTGCAGGGATTAAAGGCATGAGTGACACCTGGGTGGCTGATTTTGTCATCATAATCCGTTTGCTACATAATATCTAGATTTACACCACAAAATCAAGTCTCTAGTAAAGAGAAATTTGTTTTAGCAAAAGTCAGCTATTCTCAAATGGTGCTTGTATTCTTCAAGAAGTACATGTATTCTTCAAGAAGAGGTTGGGTAAGTTAGTTAACTTAGGTTGTTGAGGATCAAGTTTTTTTGTTTTGTTTGCTTTTATTTTGTTTTTCTTTGAGAGGGTTTTCCTGTAGCCCAGTCTGGTATTGACCTGCTATGTACAGAGGGACCTTGAACTTCTTAGTGCTGGGATTACAAGTGTGTGCCACCACAGTTTCTTTGTGCTGAGGATTGAAGTAAGGTTTTTTGTTGTTGCTTGCTTGTTTGTTTTTTTCTTTTTGGTTTTTCAAGGTAGGGTCTCACTTTAGCCCAGGCTGACCTGGAATTTACTGTGTAGTCTCAGGGTGGCCTCAAACTCATGGCCATCCTCCTACCGCTGCCTCCTGAGTGCTGAGGTTAAGGCGTGCGCCACGCCTGGCTGAATTAAGAGGTTTTGTGCATGCTTGGCAAATACTCTACCTTTTGAGCTATGTTTCCACACCTAGGATAAAAGTTTTGGTTTTAATTTTTTTTAAGTTCCTTTAATTGACAAATTAATTGCATATGGTTAAATGATGTGCACAATAGTTTTTTGGCTTTTTCTTCTTGAGGTGGGCTCTCCTCCCTTTAGACCAGGGACCTGGAACTTGCTCTGTATTCCCAGGCTGGCCCTAAAACTCACAGCAATCCTACTACCTATGCCTTCCTAGTTCTAGGACTAAGCGCATGTGCCACTATGCCCCACACAAAGTGCAGATTTCTGGGTGTTTTTGGTTTTTTTGTTTGTTTGATAGTGTAGTTTATATCATTTTTGAAAGCATCTTCACATTACATTTACTTTTCAAGTGGCTTATAGAAAGTGTAGACGTTGTCTTAAAGAGAAGGGGTAGAAAGGGTTTTTCATCTTTCTATTAGTGATTTTCTGGTTTTGTCTCCATTTGTTTTAAAGAAGTGTCATAATTCTGAAACTATTCTTAGATAAATTTATACGCAAGAGCTATGTAAAACTTCGGTCAACTTTGTCCTCATAATGATGACCTGCTAAGCGAGGATTAGATTTATCTGGATAGAAAGAAAACACTAGATTGACATCATAAGCTAAAAGTTGTGCTTCCCCCCCCCAAAGTAGGGTCTCTCGCTCGCTCGCTCTCTCTCTCGCTCTCGCCGAGGCTGGCCTGGAATTCACTATGTAGTCTAAGACTACTCTTAGACTTATTAAATTAAGGTGTGCACCACCCTAACATGTTTTTAACATTATAATTCGTATACTTGGGTCTACAGTGTTTTTTAGTGATGTAGTTATTTTTGTGCTCTTCCGTAACAGTGTCTGTGTTTTTTCTTTTTAAAAAATTTTTGGTTTTTTGAGGTAGGGTCTCCCTCTAGTCCAGGCTGACCTGGAATTCACTATGTAGTCTCAGGGTGGCCTCAAACTCACGGTGATCCTCCTACCTCTGCCTCCCGAGTGCTGGGATTAAAGGCATGCGCCACTACGCCCAGCCCCTTTTTAAAAATTTTTATGTATTTATTTGTTTGAAAGAGAGAAAGAGGCAGATAGAATGGGTGCACTAGTGCCTCCAGCCACTGCAAACGAACTCCAGACACACTGCCTTGTGCATCTAGCTTTATTGGGTACTGGGGAATTGAACTCTGGTCCTTCTATTTTGCAGGTAGACACCTTAACCACTAAGCCATATCTCCAGCCATTAAATGCATTTTTAAGTAACTCACTGATTGTTGTGCCCTAATGGAATACTTTATAGATGTTAGAAACTTGGTACATTGAACCCAAAAAAATCAGTTTTTGAATTAGTAAAGCAGATAGTTTTGTAACATTTACCAATGTCTATGTTTATCATAGGCTTTCTTTTGGATAAAAAAATTGGAGTTAATCAACCAAAGAGAATTGAAAATGCTAAAATTCTTATTGCAAATACTGGAATGGATACAGATAAAATAAAGGTATGTGACTACATTTCTTAAATTTATTTTTATTTTATTTTATTTTGGTTTCTCGAGGTAGGGTCTCACTCTAGTCCAGGCTGACCTGGAATTCACTATGTAGTCTCAGGGTGGCCTTGAACTCACAGCAATCCTCCTACCTCTGCCTCCCGAGTGCTGGGATTAAAGGCGTGTGCCACCAAGCCCGGCTTTATATTTTCTTTTTTGGGGGGTGGGTACATTTCTTAAAATTTTAATTTCTGATTGCTTTAATCTCAGGTGTCAGTTACACTAAAAAATCTAGGCTAATAATAAATAACATATCCATATACACTTTTTGATACCTGTGTTCATAAAAAATGTTTTTAGGAATAATGAATCTTTTACTGTTTTTATGTATTTTTGTCATAGATATTTGGCTCCAGGGTAAGAGTCGATTCTACAGCAAAAGTTGCAGAAATAGAGCATGCAGAAAAGGAAAAAATGAAAGAGAAAGTTGACCGTATTCTTAAGCATGGAATAAATTGCTTTATTAACAGGTCTGTGTTTGCTTGTGCTTATATTGAATTGCATATTTAGAAACTGCTTCGTGTAATTTTCTGAAAATGATAGATAATTTGACCAGTAAGGTAAGATTTACCCAGAGTTGACCATAGGTCATTGGGAAGTTTTATTGTTTAGTGGTCTCTCCCTATGGTTGTTTTTTGAGGAAGTGTCTCGCTCTAGTCCTGGATGACCTGGAATTCACTATGTAGTCTCAGGGTGGCCTTGAACGCATGGTGATCCTCATACCTCTGTCTCCTGGGTGCTGGCTGTGTTTTTTTGTTTGTTTTGTTTTTATTTGTGAGGAGAGAGAATATGGGCATGGCAGAGCCTCTTGCCACTCCAAAAAAAAAAAAAAAAACTTGACATATGCATCATTTTGTGCATCTGACTTTACATGGGTACTGGGGAATTGAACTTGGGTCCACCTTTCATCCCAGCAGTAGGGGGTGGATCACTGTGAGTTTGAGGCCAGCCTGGGCTAACAGAATGAGTTTCTCATCAGCCTGTGCTAGAATGAGACCCTACCTCAAAAAAGAATAAAACGATAAGGTAGGACAATTATAGCTATGCTGTAATAAAAATTAGGTGAATGTAGCCTAGATCTCTTATCTCAGTACCTTTTTATACTGTTTTTGTGATGTGACATACACAATTCCTTATATGATAGATAGGTGAACTAGGCATTGTGTAAGGTTGCTTTGAACACAAGTAGTGATGATGGTCTCATAACCTAGATAGCTACTAAGTGATTATTAGCCAGCAGGTAGAATATACAGTGTGAATCCACTGGACAAAGGGATGGTTCACATCCTGGTTAAACAGCATAACAGTGCAAGATTAAGACTACTCAGAATAGGAGGCAATTTAAAACTGATGGTTTATGTATTTCTGAAATTTCTCATTGAACATTTCTGGACCTTAGTTGACCCAACCCAAAACCTGTGAAAAGGAAACCTGTGGTGGCTGTTAGATAAGAATTTTTATGAATAACTTTTCCAAGAGTTTTAGCTTTTTTTTTTTTTTTTTTTTTTTTTGGTTTTTCGAGGTAGGGTCTCGCTCTAGTCCAGGCTAACCTGGAATTCACTATGTAGTCTCAGGATGGCCTTGAACTCACGGCAATCCTCCTACCTCTGCCTCCCGAGTGCTGGGATTAAAGGCGTGTGCCACCACGCCCGGCTACTCTTAGCATTTAATTTTATTGCTATAATTACTAGGGATCAGAACATATGAACACAGGTATATGCTGAATTGTTGCTGAATTGCTTTTCAAAATTATAGAGCTAGTTTATGTAGTCAATTGCAATATAATAAAAACATTTGTTTTAAAAACTAGTCATGGATGTTACTATTATATTACTTACTATTTTCTTGAGGCAGGACCTCAGTCTGGCCAAGGATGTTCTGAAATTTATTCTGTAGCTCAAGCTGGCATTGACCTCCTGTTGATCCTCCTACCTCAGTCTCCCAAGTGCTAGAATTAAAAGACATGAGCCACCATGTCCAGCTCATACTAAGTTTGTAAGTTGTATAGGTGAGAAAAGATGACATTCTAATCTGCATTCCTTTGATTTCTTGTAAAATAAAAATATTCCCTTTTTAGAAAATCTAATGTTGTTTTATCTTGAGAAGGATCCATTTTGAGCATGTTTCTATGTATTTTATTTGCAGGCAGTTAATTTATAATTACCCTGAACAGCTATTTGGTGCTGCTGGTGTCATGGCTATTGAACATGCAGATTTTGCAGGCGTGGAGCGTCTGGCTCTTGTTACAGGTATGGGTGAAAAAGTTGTGGAATTCATTGTTAAGAATATGAAGATCCCTCTTTTAGAGTTCTAAGAATCAATATTTTTTCTGTTGCTGTGTAGCTAAATTCTTAGGCCCTTTGTATAGTATAGCTATAGTAACCTTTAATGAACACTGTGCCATAGTGAGCCAAGTACTTTGGTTGTGCTTGTTATCTGTTTTCATTTTCTGAAAGTAATGTTGGAATAAATGAATCATTCCAACAAAGTATGGTGAAGTGCTATGGATGACAATCCTAGATGCTTTGTGGAGTGATAATAGTTTTTAGACTAATGTGCAGCACTTAAAAAAACAAAATCTAGGGGTTGAGGATTTAGGTTACTATGAGGCCCTAGGTTTCATTCAGTCCTTAGCACCAGAGGGAGCAAACAAACAAAAACAACTATAAATATTAACATTTACCTAAATGTCATTCAAGTCCTAGAAAAGTTGAAAAACTTGTTTATTTTTTATTTTTTTATTTTTATTTTTAAATTTATTCATTTTTAAGCAGACAGATAGAGTTAGAGAGAATACCAGGGCCACCACCCTGTGGGTCTGGCATATGTGGGTACTGGGGAATTGAACCTGGGGCCTTAGGCACTGGAGGCAAGTGCCTTAACCGCTGAGCCATCTCTCCAGCCCCGAAAAACTTGTTTAAAATCTAGGAATGAGGATTAAGGAGACTGAGTTTTGAGGTATGAAGTTACATTTGGTGAATAAACTTACTCCAGAATGATCTTTTTTTTTTTTAAGTTTTTTTTTTTTTTTTCTTTTTTCTTTTTGGCAGCAGGGTCTCCTATAGCCCAGGTTATAGCCTTGAACTCCCTAAAGCATGACCTTGAGCTTCTGATCTTCCTCTCTCCACTTTGAGAGTTCTGGGAGTACATATGTAATTTAGTACTACTGTAGCACTACTGGGAATGAAACCCATAGCCTCATACACTACACCAACTGAACTACAAACCCAGTCCTCCTAGTGCCATCTAAAGCCATTTTTCTTTTTTGGATTTTGAGACATTTTTATTACTTAAAAGTGGATTTATGTTTTAGAGTTTATTTGCAAACATAGAGAAGATAGAGGGAGAATGGGTGCATCAGGGTCTCTAACAGCTACAAATGAACTCCACTCATGCACCGCTTTGTGCATCTGGCTTTATGTGAGTACTGGGGAATTGAACCCAGTTCATCAGGCTTTGCACGCAAGTGCCTTAACTGCTGAGTCATCTATCCTGCCCTTAAAGTTCTTTATTATAAGCCATGGCATGCTTCATACTTTGGATAACAAAACCATATGCTCATATTTATGCAATTTACCATATGAGGAACTAGCTTGTATTACTATATGTAAGGCACTAGACATGGTATTATTTGGTACCCAGGTAAAACCAGATGCACAAAGTGGCATCTAGAGTTCATTTGGAGCACCAAGAGTCCCTGGCACATCCATATACACACTGTTTCTATCTCTTAAATAAAATATTTAAAAAGGAACTATCAATGATAACACATTGTTAAGGGCACTTGACACACAAGCGTGAGGGCATGGTATGGCCCAAGTTTGATCCCTAGTACCCACATAAAATCAGGCACACAAAATAGCACTTGCATCATGAGTTTATTTGCAGCAGCAAGAGGCTCTGGCATGCCCATTCTCTTTCCCTTACAAGTAAAATTAAAACAAAAAGAAACCTAAATCGTGGAAAAGGAATGCCTGAGTTATTTGACTGAGAGATGGAAAAGAACAGAAATAAGGCCAGCTAAAGTAAATTAATTTTTTTCATGTGTGTAGTGTGGTTTATGCATGTGTGTCTCACAAGCATGCATGTGGAGGCCAGAGAACATCGAATATCTTTTATCATTTGGGGTTTGGTTGCTTGAAATGGGTCTCATTGACCCTGGAGCTGCCCTTTTCAGTCAGTGAGTCTCAGCAATGCTCCTGTCTGCTCCTTATGGAATCAGTGAGTCTCAGCAATGCTCCTGTCTTTGCTCTGGGTTCCAAGCTTATGTGGCCTTAACGAGCCATTTCTTTAGTTTCAATATCCTTTTAGTGCTTCATTTTGCTCCTCTATTTTCAGTATGCATTTCTCTTCTATGGTCTGCCTTGGGTTTTTTTTTTTTTTTTTTTTTTTTTTTTTTTTTTTTTTTTTTTTTTTTTTTTTTTTTTTTTTTTTTTTTTTTTTTTTTTTTTTTTTTTTTTTAAGTATCAGCTTTTGGAGTTAGTTTATATACATTGTGCACACAGGTTTGGACGGCAGCTATACTCACCACTACATTTCTTTTTTTTTAGCCATGTATAAATACAATAATAAAACCTATCTCATAGAATGGTAAAGATTAAATAATCAGACTTAAGGAGTGCCTGGTATAGTGAGAGTCTATAATAAATATATCACGATGGCAAAAAAAGGAATGCCTGGTATACAAGAAGGAATTGGCTTTTAAAACGTTTGCTAACATGCCATCTATCCATTACTGCTTGTTAGGAAATGAATTTTAAGCCTGTAATGCATTTAATTAATGTTTGTTTATAGGCGGTGAAATTGCCTCTACCTTCGATCACCCAGAACTAGTAAAACTTGGAAGTTGCAAACTTATTGAAGAAGTCATGATTGGAGAAGACAAACTAATTCGCTTTTCTGGGGTTGCCCTTGGTGAGCAATAATTTATATCTTGATTGAAGTGCTTAAATCCTTGTTGACCTCTATTGAAGTGCAAGAAGGGCAAATATAAAACAAATTTTTAAAGAGTATAGTATGTTTTGTTTAAATGTCTTGAAATCAGGTTCAAATTTGCTGTCCCTTTTTTAAGTGGATAGATATGCAACGTTTTTTCTTGATGACAAAACTTTTATGAATTTCTTCAAAGAGTAAACATTGCATAGTTGAAAAACAACACCTTTCAAAATCTACTAATACAGTCATCACTTTCATAGATAATGGGATGTAAACTGTTTTGTGCCATGTAATTTGGTAACTGACCTAAGAGTATTATATTTAACTTTAGGTGAGGCCTGTACCATTGTTTTGCGTGGTGCTACTCAGCAAATTATAGATGAAGCAGAAAGATCTTTGCATGATGCCCTTTGTGTTCTTGCCCAAACTGTGAAGGACCCTAGAACAGTTTATGGAGGAGGTAAGTGTTTGGGGAAAAAAATGTTTTTTGAAGTGTAATACAACTTATAAATGAGATTCATATATATTTTATATATTTTAGGGGGGGGTTTCACTTTAGCCCTGGAGACCTGGAATTCACTAGTCTCAGGGTGGTCTCAAGCTCCTGCCTCTGCCTGTGCCACCACACCCGGTTTTGACATATCTTTTTTTTTTTTGTTTTGTTTTTTTGAGGTAGGGTCTCGCTCTAGTCCAGGCTGACCTGGAATTCACTATGTAGTCTCAGGGTGGCCTTGAACTCACAGCAATCCACCTACCTCTGCCTCCAGGGTGCTGGGATTAAAGGCATGCGCCACCACGCCTGGCTTTGACGTATCTTAAGGGAAGGCAAAATAATTCATTGTCTTGGAAACAGTAGTACCTAACAATATTTTACTGAAATTTTATTGTAGGTTGTTCTGAGATGCTGATGGCTCATGCTGTGACACAACTTGCCAGTAAAACACCAGGGAAGGAAGCTGTTGCCATGGAGTCTTATGCAAAAGCACTGAGAATGGTAAACTAGTAGTAAAAATGACATCTGAATTTGGGGGGTATTGATGTTTAAGACTTCACTTTTCAATTGCTGACAAAAAATTGTCATTTCCTTGGCTTTCAGGAAATGAACTGGTTTATAGTACTTTAAAATTAGATTTTAAATATTATACTCTGCAAGAGCAATAATTAAAAGAAAACAGATAAAATTAAAAGAAACAGCATGTCTGTAACTTAGCACTTGTGAGGCTAAGGCTAAGGAATATTTAAAATTTAAGGCCTGTCTCAAAATAACTAAGTAGATTAGCCACGGTTTCTAGCTGTGTAGCTTGTAAAAGCTTTCTTTTTAAGGGTCTTGGTAGTTACATGTTGTCTTCGTTCGTAGCTGCCTACCATCATAGCTGACAATGCAGGCTATGACAGCGCAGATCTGGTGGCACAGCTCCGGGCTGCTCACAGTGAAGGGAGAACCACTGCTGGACTGGGTAAGAATCCAGCCAAATTGTCATGGTAACTAAGACTCCTAAGGACATGTGGATGTAGTCTTAAATGATTAAGCATACACTATTATGTTTTTACAGTTGGTGTAAACTTCTAATTTCATGGTTAACTTTTAAATGATTTTAAATACTTTATTGCAAGGAGAGAGAGAGAGAGTGTGTGTGTGTGTGTGTGTGTGTGTGTATCTGTGTCAGGGCCACTGCAAAGAACTCCAGATGCATGTGCCTATCTGTACATATTTACATGACTTTACATGGGTACTGGGGAATCAAACCTGGGTCATTAGGCTCTTCAGGCAAGTGACTTAACTGCTGAGCCTTCTCTAGGCCCATGGTAATCAATTTGAGACACTCCAGTGCAGATCTCCAATACATAAAGTGACTAGTGAAACAGTTTTAGTTCAGATTGAAAATTTTTCTGAGAGACTGAGATATTTTATATTTACCACTAATATAGATAATACTGTCATTGGCAGCTTGTGCTAAAAATGAAATGGGAAAATTGAGTGAGCGACTTTTAATTCTCATTCAGTTCTTGTTTCCACAGAATAATAGACTGTTCTAATTAAATAAAATAGGTATTTTTAAAAAACAGGTTTAGTTTTGTTGCAAGTCATTAGGTGTTTAAATAGCTACTTAATATCTTTTCAGATATGAATGAAGGTACTATTGGAGACATGGCAATACTGGGTGTGACAGAAAGTTTCCAAGTGAAGCGACAGGTTCTTTTGAGTGCAGCTGAAGCAGCAGAGGTGATTCTACGTGTGGACAACATTATCAAAGCAGCACCAAGGTACTTTGAATGAATAGGACATTTTCCGCCAAGACCCAGGGAGATCTGATGTCATAACTGTGCTTAATGGAGCACAAACTTATCTTTTTTTTGCTTAGCTAAAAGTACTTTACAACTTCTTTAAAAATGAGTGGTCACAATTCTTAGATTTTATTTTATTTTTTAATATCTTATTTATTTGAGGAGGAGAGAGAATGATAACAGGCACTGCAAATGAGCTTCAGACATCTATACCACTTTGTGCATCTGGCTTATGTGGTGGATACTGGGGAATTGAACCCCAGTTGACAAGCTTTGCAAGCAAACATCTAACTGCTGTGCCATCTCCCCAGCCCAAATTCTTAGATTTTAATTCAGAAAAGCTAGGATACATAGACAGGTATGGATGCTTTCATGATTAAAAGGTTTATGGCTAGGTGTGGTGGCCCATGCCTTTAATTCCAGCACTTGGGAGATACAGGTAGAAGGACAGCTACTTAGTTGGGTTACTTTTCTCTTGCATATTATTTCCTCTATTAAATCTGCTAGAATGAGTGGCACACACTTGTAATTCCAGCATTCAGAGGCAGAGACAGGAAGATCATGAGTTTAAGGCTAATCTGAGACTTTGTCTCAAACAAAAAAACAAAAAAATCCTCCCATTCACATGCTGAGTGTTCATCCTAACCCACACCCCCTCCAACTACTAAGGTCACTTCTCTGCTCCCACTTTTATTTGGGAGGAGTAAATTTACATGGTGAATTCCAGGTCAGCCTGGGCCAGAGCAAGACCCTACCTTGCAAAGCGGGGAAAGGGGGTATATGCAAAGCCAGGCATATAACAGGGAGCTTGGGGGACTCCCAGTAGTTACATCAGAGTCCAACTTGGTGAACCAATGAGGTTATTGGGGTTACTTATAGGAGCATGGTGGCTCAATGACAGCTGGAGTCCACTCATGGAAAAGCTGCATCTCTGGAGCTTGCATGCAGTGCGGCTGGTCTGAGAGACTCTTAGGATTTAGAGAGAAAGGGTTATTGGTACGTAGTGTGGTACACTGGAAAGATGACTAGGCTGAAAACATTTGAGATGTTCTGCTTAATGGTATTGGGAGGATATTGGGGAGCATTTTGTATTTTGAAAATTGTTAAAGAACTGGGCAAAGTTTCTCACAAAACCCTAAAAGGCAGAAAGCCATTATGCTTTTTGTTGTCTAGTCAGGATAACAGCAAGAGGAAGCTGAATTCTTAAGCTTTTCTAAGTCAGGCAATATCATACCCTACCCCCAGAAATATTTATGGTAACTCAGTGCTCTTGGCCATGTTTGAAATTCATTGTACATGTATAAA